>JAJPUD010011478.1:28134-45290 GCA_023553655.1 Myrmecobius fasciatus | reverse complement strand
TCAGAGGAGGATACAGAGAGTCACGTCTTCACTCTGCCATCTTGGCTCCGGAAGTCCCATATATGGCCTTCTTCAATGAACAATTGCAACTGGTTTGAAACACTTCATTGTTGAAGAGAGCCATGTCCAAAGATACTTTTTCTTGAACACCAAGGAAAGTACCATATTTTAGCACCTTTTCATAATCTGCTTAACAGATAGTTGCTAAAATAATCAGTGCATCAATCATGTATACTTCATTGCAAAGAGGGAGAATCAAAGACTCTCATGGAATTCCTGTTCTTTCAGCACAAAGTAAGGTCAATGCAAACAACTCAGGCTCAAAGTATGGCACACTGGATAGAGCAGTTTCCTAATGTCACATAGGCATCAGTCAGACTCTGTTAACCTACCAAAAAGTGATACTGCCCAAGATTGGCCACAGTTCAGTCCACTTACCTTGGAAATAAACCAACATCATAGGAAATGAAAAGGAAAAGATATGGAAAAGAAAATTACTAGCCAAAGGTATACTTCCCCCGTGTCATTATAGCACTTCTGCCATGTAGAGTTTAAATTTGCACCATATATCAATTGGTATTATAGCTGAGTAGGGCTACTGATGTTTCAGTGCCTGGGGCATAGATCATGTTTAGAAAACAGAACTTTCTATAATTTGATTCATCAAACAATGATTAAGGATTTATTATGTTTATGGGAGACAGCATTGTGTGGTGAATAGTCTTAGTGCCAGGAAAACCTAAGTTTAATTCGTAAATCTGGCAATGAATGCTTGTGTGATCTGAGACAAATTATACACTATATGTAAATCACAGAGAATGTGTCAATCTACATTGGGAGGGAGTTTTACCACCTGAGTTATCTTTCTACCCATGAAATAGTCAATTACATGGTGCATAAGGTAGAATTCTGGACCTGACAAACCCTGTGTTCAAATCCTGCTTAAGAAATCATTAAATCTCTTTTTCTCAGGCTTAATTTCCTTATCTACAAAATGTAGATACTAATACCCTCATCCTAAAGTCATTGTAATTTGGAAATAAAATAATATTTATAAAGTACTTTGCAAAAATTACAGAGCTAAATAATTGCTAATTGCCATCATCATTATCATTATTAGGATCACCATAGTGTAAGTTCCTACCTTTATCCAACTCTGGGAAAGGCTTCATTCTAAGTTCTGGGTATAATTGTGCCTAAATTGGATCCAGAATCAGAAGTTTAGGTGAAAATTATCCTCCATATACAGCAGCAAAATCTGTATTTTGGAGTAGGCATTTATGTAGAAGGACCCTCTGCACTCTGAAAACATTTTGTTCATATCTCCAGCCTCTCTGGATTTTCAACTTATCACATTGTGGTTTGACAGGAACTCTCCACAGCAACTTAGCAGATTTAGTCAGGCAAAGGTTTTGATAAGATTAGTTACTCTTAAGAGTATAACCAGAATAGGAAATATATCTACTTTCTGTTTTTTCCCCAAAGATCAGCACCTCTTGCAGAAATAACCATAATGAGATCATTTTAGGATCAACACTAATATTCTTTAAACCACCTTGGAGAGCAGATATTATAAATCCAGTGAGCTGGGTCAAGAAAATAACTGCATCAATATTTTACTCAAATGTTTTTCACTTTGGAATATCCCTGACAAATATCCTGAAAAGAATTATACAGTTAGCAAAAGAGATATTTATAACTAATCTTCAATCCAGAACCAGCTAGGGATTAGTATAAGAACGTAATAAAATATCTGGAAAAGCAGGGGTTTGTGCTGTAAGGCAGAGGGGGAAATGGGAAGACAACAATTTTTTTTAATCAAATAAGGAAACGTTAGTTCTTGAACATAAAAATGGTACATTTGTGGGTGATGGCTAATTCAAGAATATGAACTTTTTTGGGTGTAGCTTAGCTGGAGTGGAGAAGTAAATAATCGGAAATTATTGAAATGAAGGATGTTATATTAAAGTGTTTGAGAATGTATAATATTTGTTGAAAAGCTTTACAATGAGGTCAGAAATTGAAAAAGAAATATTATCAGCCAGATCTTGAACTGATTGAAGAATAAAAAGTAGGTACCCTAGTAGTCATTATATATGTGTGCGTGTGTATGTTTATATATGTATGTCCACACATGTTATTTATATATGTGTGTATACAAACATATATACTGTGTGTAGATACATGTTTCATTATATGATATGCATGTGTGTATATAAGTATATTGTTTTATATATGTGTGGGTATATTGTACATATGCTTGTACATGTGTGTGTTATGTTGAACATCAGGGAGTGAAAAAGATAAAAATTAATCTTTGCTTTCAAGAAACTATATTGTATCAGGAAACTATATATATATGTATATACATATATATGTATATGTAGTGTGTACAGAGGAATTTGAAAATAAATGTATATTAGTAAAGTAGCGAAGGAAATAGGAAAAATCTTTAGATAGAATGATGTTCCTTGAAATGTGCTTTGAAGGGATAAAATCATACTATGAGATGAAAGTGAAGGAGTACTTTCCAAGAATGGAGGGTGGCCACTGCAGAGATGGGAGGCACAGGAATAGAGAAAAGGGTAATTTAAGATGACTAAAGAATAAAACAAGCAGAGTGATATGTAACTGACTGGAAGGATAAATTGGGGATTATTTATGATTGCTTTAAAAGCTAAACAGATGAATTTATATTTTATCCTAGAAATAACATAAAGCCACCAAAGATGATTAAGGGGACCTATGTTTGAGTTTAGATCTACATTTAAGGAAAATGACTTTGGCAACAATTTGGAGGATGAATGGGTATGAAAAAATATTTGAGAGAGGTAGATCAATGCAAAGACTGCTACATGAATGTAAGTGAAGGTGATGGCTTCTTTTTATTTTCTTTTTTTTTAAATTTTATTTTATTTGCATAACATATGTGTGGCTAATTATTCAACATTAACCCTTACATAGCTTTCTGTTACAAAATTTTCCCCCCAGCTCCCCACCCCGTCCCTAGATGGCAGGATATTCACTACATGTTAATTATGTTAAAATACTTGGCAAATCGAATATATGTATACATATTTCCACACTTATCAATGTTGTGAAAGAAAAATCTTATCTACATAAAAGACATATCAGATAAAGGAAACACAATGTAAGCAAACATCAATAGAAAGCATGAAAATGTTATGCTGTGGTCCACATTTCACATCCCTCTCTCTGGGTGCATATGGCTTTCTTCAGTGAACAATTGTAAATGGTTTGAAACATTTCATTGTTGAAGGGAGCCATGTACATCAGAATTGATCATCAGATAGTACTGTTGTTGCCATGTATAATGATCTCCTGGTTCTGTTCATTTCACTCAGTATCAGTTCATGCAAGTCTCCCCAGGCCTCTCTGAAATCGTCCTGCTGGTCATTTCTTACAGAGCAATAATATTCCATAATATTCATATACCATAATTTATTCAGCCATTCTCCAATTGATGGGCATCTATTCAGTTTCCAGTTTCTAGACACTACAAAAAGGGCTGCCACAAACATTCTTGCACATGTGGGGCCCTTTCCTTTCTTTATGATTTGTTTGGTATATAAGCCCAATAGAAACACTGCTGGGTCAAAGGGTATGCACAGTTTGATAACTTTTTGAGCATAGCTCCAAATTGCTCTCCAGAATGGCTGGATCCATTCACAGCTCCACCAACAATGCATCAGTGCCCCAGCCTTCCCACATCCCCTCCAACATTCATCATTAACTTTTCCTGTCATTTTAGCCAATCTGATAGGTGTGTAGTGGTACCTCATGGTTGTCTTGATTTGCATTTCTCTGATCAATAGTTATTTGGAGCACCTTTTCATATGACTAAAAATAGTTTTCATTTCATCCTCTGAATATTGTCTATTCATATCCTTTGCCCATTTATCGATTGGAGAATGGCTTGAATTTTTATAAATATGAGACAATTCTCTATATATTTTAGAGATGAGACCTTTTTCAGAACTTTTAAATGTAAATATGATTTCCCAATTTATTGCTTCCCTCCTTATCTTGACTGCATTGGTTTTGTTTGTGCAAAAAAATTTTAACTTAATATAGTCAAAGTTATCTAGCTGGTTTTCAATTAAGAGTTCCAGTTCTTCTTTGGATGTAAATTTATTCCACCTCCATAGGTCTGAGAGGTAAACTATATTACGTTCCTCTAATTTACTTATAGTACCACTCTTTATATCCAGATCATGAACCCATTTAGATCTTATCTTGGTATGTGGTGTTAGATGTGGTTCAAGCCCTAATTTCTTCCACACTATTTTCCATTTTCCCCAGCAGTTTTTGTCAAATAGTGAGTACTTATCCCAGAAGCTGGGGTCTTTGGGTTTATCAAAGACTAAATAGCTATAGATATTGCCCAGTTTATCTTGTGATTCTATGCTGTTCCACTGATCGACTACTCTATTTCTTAGCCAGTACCAAATGGTTTTGATTACTGCTGCTTTGTAATATAGTTTTAGATCTGGTACAACAAGTCCACCATCATCAGCCTTTTTTTTTTCATTAATTCTCTTGAAACTCTTGACCTTTTGTTCTTCCAAATGAATTTTGCTACTATTTTTTCTAGATCTGTAAAATAATTTCTTGGGAGTTTGATTGGGATGGCACTAAATAAGAAATTAGTTTGGTTAGTATTTTCATTTTTATTATATTCGCTCGTCCTACCCATGAGCATTTTAAGTTTTTTCCAATTGACTAATTCTGATTTTATTTGTGTGTAAAGTGTTTTGTAGTTTAGTTCATATAGTTCCTGACTTTCCCTTGGCAAATAAATTCCCACATATTTCATACTATCAACAGTTATTTTGAATGGAATTTCTTTTTGTATAACTTGCTGCTGAACTTTATTGGTAATATATAAAAATGCTGATGATTTATGTGGATTTATTTTATATCCTGTACCTTTGCTAAAGTTGTGAATTGTTTCGAGTATTTTTTTAGTTGAGTCTCTAGGGTTCTCTAAGTATACCATCATGTCATCTGCAAAGACTGATAATTTAGTTGCCTCATTATCTACTCTAATTCCTTTAATCTCTTTTTCTTCTCTTACTCGCAAAGCTAACATTTCAAAGACAATATTAAATAATAATGGTGACAGTGGGCAGCCTTGTTTCACTCCTGATCTTATTGGGAACGGTTCTAGTTTGACTCCTTTACATATGATGCTTGCTGAAGATTTTAAGTAGGTACTACTAATCATTTTAAGGAAAAGCCCATTTACTCCTATACTCTCCAGTGTTTTTAATAGGAATGGGTGTTGGATTATATCAAAGGCTTTTTCTGCATCTATTGAGATAATCATATGGTTTTTGTTAATTTGGTTATTAATATAATTGATTATGCTAATAGTTTTCCTAATACTGAACCAGCCCTGCATTACTGGTATAAATCCTACTTGGTTATGGTGTATTATCCTGGGGATAACTTTCTGTAATCTTGTTGCTAAAATCTTATTTAAAATTTTTATATCAATATTCAATAGGGAAATGGGTCTATAGTTTTCTTTCTCAGTTTTCTCCCTACCTGGTTTAGCTTTCAGCAACATATTGTTAACATAGAAGGAATTTGGTAGTATACCTTCTGTCCCTATTTTTTCAAATAGTTTGTATAGTATTGGAATTAATTGTTCTCTGAATGTTTGCTAGAATTCACATGTAAATCCATCTGGCCCTAGAGATTTTTTCTTAGGGAGTTGATTAATAGCTTGTTCTATTTCTTTTTCCAAAATGGGGCTACTTAAATAATTTATTTCCTCTTCTGTTATCCTGGGCAATCTATATTTTTGTAGATATTCCTCCATTTCATTTAGGTTATCAAATTTATTGGCATAAAGTTGAGCAAAGAAACTCCTAATTATTACTTGAATTTCCTCTTAATTGGAGGAAAGTTCTCCCTTATCATTCTTGAGACTAACAATTTGATTTTCCTCTTTCCTTTTTCTTATGAAATTAACTAAAGGCTTATCTATTTTGTTGGTTTTTTCAAAAAAACCAGCTCTAAGTTTTATTTATTAATTCAATAGTTTTCTTATTTTCAATTTTATTGATCTCCCCTTTAATTTTCAGAATTTGCAATTTGGTATTTAATTGAGGGTTTTTAATTTGGTCTTTTCCTAGCTTTTTTAATTGTAAGCCCAGTTCATTGATCTTCTCTTTCTCTGTTTTATGCAAGTAAGCATCTAGAGATATAAAACCACTTATAACCACTTTGGTCGTATCCCACAAATTTTGGTATGTTGTCTCATTATTCTTATTCTCCTGACTGAAATTATCGATTGTGTCTATAATTTGCTCTTTCACCCATTCATTCTTCAGGATTAGATTATTTAATTCCAATTAACTTGTGGTCCATTTTCTCTTGGCCTTATATTACATGTGAGTTTTATTGCATCATAATCTGAGAAGGATGCATTTACTATTTCTGCTTTTCTGTGCATTTACTATTTCTGCTTTTTTGCATTTGATTTTGAGGTTTTTATGCCCTAACACATGATCAATTTTCATATAAGTTCCATGAACACCTGAGAAAAAAAGTATACTCCCTTCTATCACCATTCAACTTTTCTAGCCTTTTGTTTAACTACCTAACTTCTTTCTTATTTATTTTGTGATTTGATTTATGTAATTCTGAGAGAGCAAGGTTGAGATCCCCCACTAGTATAATTGTACTGTCTATTTCTCCTTGCATCTCTGTTATTTTCTCCTCTAGGAATTTGGATGCTATACCATTTGGTGCATATATGTTTAGTATTGATACCACTTCATTGTCTATGGTGACCTTTAGTAAAATATAGTTTCCTTCCTTATCTTTCTTAATTAGATCTATTTTTGTTTTTACTTGATCTAAGATAAGGATTGTTACCCCTGCCTTTCTGTGTTAACATGAAGCATAGAAGATTCTGCTCCAACCCTTTACCTTCACTCTGTATGTATCTATACGATTTAGATGTGCTTCTTGTAAATAACATATTGTTGGATTCTGGCTTTTAATCCAGGCTGCTACCCGCTTCCGTTTTATGGGAGAGTTCATCCCATTCACATTCACGGTTAAAATAACTATATCTGTATTCCCTGCCATTTTATTTACCTAGAGTTATCATTTTCTCTTTCCTTTCCCCTCTCTCCCTTCCCCCCTCCTGAGTACTTTATTTTTGATGACCATATCCCACCAATAGTCCTCCCCCCTTTAGAATCCCTCCCTCCCCTTTATAACTTTCTCCTAATCCTTCTATTAGTTTATCCCTTTCCTTTCCTCCTTTCCCTGCCACCTTCCCACAAGGAAGGTCAAGACTTTCTTTGAAGCCAAATGTGTCTGATATACTCTCTTAGAGTCCAATCTAATGAGAGTAAGATTTACATAATACTCATCATCCTCCCTTCTTTCCCTCAATTATATTGTCTTCTATGTATCTTTATAAGATTTTGTCTTATTTTGCCTCCATTATTTTTACTTTATTTTGTCTCCTTTCCCCCTCCACCCTTTTTTCAGTATGGTATCCCTTCCACCTCTAATTTCTTTTCCATTATTATCAAAGAAAAATTGAATTATACCCCTATTCTTTAAGGATACCTCTAGTAGAAATATAGTTCTCAAGATTCTTTCCTTTTTACCTTTTTATGCTTCTCTTGGGTTTTGTATTTGGAGGTCAAATTTTTTGTTCAGATCTTGCCTTTTCATTAGAAATAGGTGAAATTCTCCTGTATCATTGAATGACCATCTTCTTCCCTGGAAGATGATGCTCATTCTAGCTGGATAATTTATTCTTGGTTGTAATCCAAGTTCTTTTGCCTTTTGGAATATCTGATTCCAGGCCCTTCGCTCCTTCAATATGGAAGCTGACAGATCTTGTGTAATTCTAATTACAGTTCCTCTGTATTTGAACTGTTTCTTTCTATCTGCTTGAAATATTCTTTCCTTGGGGGCAGCTAGATGGTATAGTAGATAGAGTGCCAGCCCTGTATTCAGGAGGAGCTGAGTTCAAATCTGGCCTTAGATACTTAACACTTTCTAGCTGTGTAACCTGGGCAAGTCACTTAACCCCAATTGCCTCAGTCAGAAAAAAAAAAAAGAGAGAGAGAGAGAGATAGAGAGAGAGAATTGGGGCAGCTAGGTGGCGCAGTGGATAGAGCACCAGCCCTGAAGTAAGAAGGACCTGAGTTCAAATCTGGTCTCAGACACTAACATTCCCTAGCTGGGGTGACCCTGGGCAGGTCACTTAACCTCAATTGTCTCAGCAAAAAGCAAAAAAAAAAAATATCCTTTCCTTGGTGTGATAGTCTTGAAATTTGGCCACGATATTCCTTGGGGTTTTAATTTTGGGGTCTCTTTCAGGAGGTGATCGGTGAATTATTTCAATGCCAATTTTGCCTTCTGATTCTAAAACATCAGGGCAATTATCTTTCATGATTTCCTGGAAGATAGCCTCAAGATTTTTTTTTTTGTCATCGTGGGTTTCAGGGAGTCCAATAATCCTTAGATTGTCTCTCCTGGATCTGTTTTCCAAGTCAGTTGTTTTTCCTAGTAGATATTTCAAATTTTCTTCTATTTTTTTCATTTTTTTGTTTTTATTTGACTGATTCTTGAAGTCTTATTGAGTCATTTACTTCTATTTGTTCAATTTTAATTTTTAAAATATTATTTCCTTCAGTTATCTTTTTAGCTCCTTTTGTAGCTAGCCAATTGAATCTATGGATTCAATGCATTCTTTTTCCATTTTCTCAATTTTATTTTTCACTGAATTATTGTCTTTTTCCAATTCACCAATTTTGTTTTTCAGTGAATTGTTGTCTTTTTCCAATTTGCCATTTTTATTTTCCAGTGAATTGATGATTTTTTCCAATTCACCATTTTTATTTTCCAGTGAATTGGTGATTTTTTCCAATTTACCATTTTTATTTTCCAGTGAATTGGTGATTTTTTCCAATTCACCAATTTTGTTTTTCAGTGAATTGGTGATTTTTTCCAATTCACCAATTTTATTTTTCAGTGCATTTTTTTCTTTTTCCAATTCACCAATTCTGTTTTCCAGTTTTTGATATCTTTGTTGCCCTGATCTCAATTTATTTGCCCATTCTTCTTCTAGCTCTCTTTTGAGATTATTTATGCAATCTTCCAGGTAAGCCCTCTGAAAGGGAGACCAGCTTAAGTCCACCCCTGTGGCTTTATCTGGGATTGTTTTCAGAATCTCAGGATGTGGGGACTTCTCTACTTTATCTCTGTAAAAGCTGTCTATGGTGAGAGCTCTCTTCTGCTTCTTACTCATAGTTTTCAGCTGAGGTATCAGTCACCAGCAGGGAGTGCTACTGCAGTTTCAGTTTGCCCTGGGACAGTTTGCTGAGTTGACTTCCAGTCTGAGGTTGGTGGGGCTAGATCCACATTAGGACCACGTTTTCGGCTGCTCTCAATCCACCCTTTAGCAAAGGCAGATCTGCCAAAGCACCTGCCCACAAGCAGAGCAAAGTGGCCAAGGCATCTCTCAGGGGCTTCCTGGGTGCATAAAACCTGCCTCTGTCCGACTTCTCCCCAGGGCTGCACCCTGGTGTCTGATTGTGGTCAGCGGCCAATCCCCTGAGGCTAACCTTCTCTGGAGTTTTTTCAAAGTAGATTGTTGATAGAAGTGCGCTGTAGTCCAAGTGTTTGGTGGAGCCCTCACTCCCAAACCAGTTCAGAGGCTCACTTTGTCTGGGTCTCAGGGAAGATCTCAGGAGCTCACAGAGAATGCTGTCTGCAGTTTGCCATCTTGGCTGTGCCCCAGTAATGGCTTCTTAAACTAAGGTGGTGACTATATGAATAAAGGAAAATTAAAATTCAATATGTGTTATGGAGATATAAATGCCTATCTTAACCAAATCATTGACCACATAAGATGAACAGTGACAAAATGATGTTGAAGAAAAATGGCAAGGCTACTCATGAGAAATTGTAAAACTAGTGGCCGTTAAAACTGAAATAAAGACATTTCAAAGATGACTGGGTATGGAAATTTTAGTATGGTGAATTTGAGAACTCTCTCTCTCTATTTCTCTGAGTTTGTGTGTGTGTGTGTGTGTGTGTGTGTGTGTGTGTATCATCTTCCAAGAAAGGGTAATTATATTTATGGGAGAAAATGAAGTCACTAAGGCAGGTAATATATATAGAAAGTGGAAAGAACAGTCTTTTGAAAAAAAATAACCAAATTTAAAAAAAGGTTCAATATAGATCATGAATTAAGAAAGAAAACTGAGAAATATCAGTCACAAAAATTCAGAAAAGAGAGATTGTCATTATAGTCCAAGAAGAATGGGAAAAGAACAGATTGGTAAATGAGAAAATTTTTAACTTTGGAAAGGGCTGTTTCAGGTGAATAATGATGTTTGAAATTAGAATGCAAAAAGAAGAATTCTGAACGAGAGAAAGAAGTATATACAACAAATCTAAATATATTTTTCTGAGGACTTGATTGGCAATAATAATATATGTAAAGAAGATGATAGAGCCCAGGAAAAATATGTTTTAATCTGTTTATTTTAGTGTAAGGGTAGCAATGGATAAGGCACCAGCCCTGAAGTTAAGAAGACCTGAGTTCACATTAGACCTCAGAAATTTAACACTGCCTAGCTATGTGACCCCTGGCAGGTGACTTAACCCCAATTGCCTCAGCAAAAAAAAATAAAATAAAATAAAATAAATAAGAGTAAAAAATTTGGAATATTTGAAGGCTGCAGAGAAGTAACCAGGAATTACTAAAAAGGAAAGAAAGGGGTGGGGAGAGAGACAGAAGATGACAGACTGCAGTCTGCTAGTATTGATGGTACATTAATTTTTACCTCTATTCAAATATTTGCTAAGCAAAAGATGTTGATAGTATTATGTTTTCTTCTCAAGTAGAGTATTATATTCACACATTAAATTCAGATCATTTTACTCAGCAATGATTAACAACTGAATATAAACCAGGGCCACATTCTATAATAAAATTACATCTTTAACTTATTTGATTTAAGGAATTAGAACTTATAAAGCATAGAAACATATCAATTATATGGACATTTTGGATAAGGATATTATTCCTGTATTTGAGGATTTAATTTTTAAAATAAATGGGAAATCATGACTTTGATAGCTTACTAGAAATTTCAATCAGTTAGAATTATAGCTACATACATACCCATACATGCATACATACTTGTATATCTATGTTAAATCTCTGAGTAAAGGAAAAGAAGAAAAGAAAAAGGAAAGATAGAATCTTTTGTAACCAGGAACGTCTATACCTAATTCCCAAATTTCTGATGTTACTACCTGTATTTACTGAAACAAGTCATTTAGCCTATATTAATTTCAAGGTTTTCATCTGTAAAATAGCTATTTTAAAGGATTTTTGTGAGGATAAAATTATATACATGTATATTTATATAAAACACATAAAAATAAAGTAATCATATAATTAATTACTAGCTATACTATATTATGCTATCAGAAAAACCTACATGATCTTCCTGACTCATTTTGCTCTTCTGTATAGCCATCCAAGAGGTTTTTGTAAATGTCCAACTGACCATGTCACAACTCTTCCCCTCAATTCAATGAAATCTAGTACTTTCATATTACTTTCTTTTTTGTATTTTTTATTAAAGCTTTTTATTTGTATAACATATGTATAGGTAGTTCCTCAGCATCGATATTTACAAAGCTTTCCATTACAAATTTTATCCCCAGTCCCCTCCTCTCCCCTAGATGGCAGGAAATCCACTACATGTTAATAATGTTGAAATACTTGCCAAGTTGTGCAAGAAAAGTCCTATCTACAAGAAAAAAAAAAGAAAATCAGAGAAAAAAAACACAATGTAAGCAAACATCAATAGAGAGCATGAAAATGTTATAAGGTGGTCCATATTTTATATCCCTCTCTCTGGGTGTATATGGTTTTCTTCACTGAACAATTGGAACTAGTTTTAGACTTTGTTTGTTGCAGAGAGCCATGTCCATCAGAATGGATCATCATGTAATATTGTTGTTGTTTTGTGTAATGATCTCCTGGTTTTGCTTGTTTCACTCAGCATCAGTTCATGCAAGTCTCTCCAGGCCTCTCTGAAATCGTCCTGCTGATCGTTTCTTAAAGAACAATAATATTCCATAACATTCATATACCATAATTTATTCAGCCACTCTCCAATTGATGGGCATCCACTCAGTTTCCAGTTTCTAGCCACTACAAAAAGGGCTGCCACAAACATTCTTGCACATGTGGGACCCTTTACCTCCCCTAAGATCTCTTTGGGATATAGGCCCCATAGAAACACTGTGGGTATGCACAGTTTGATAACTTCTTGAGCATAGCTCCAAATTGCTCTCCAGAATGGTTGGATCCATTCACAGTTCGACCAACAATGTATTAGTGTCCCAGCTTTCCCATATTCCCTCCAACTTTCATCGTTATCTTTTCTTGTCATTTTAGCCAATCTGACAGGTGTGTAGTGGTACCTCAGAGTTGTCTTAATTTGCATTTCTCTGATCAATAGTGATTTGGAGCAACTTTTCATATGACTAGAGATGGTTTTAATTTCATCATCTGAAAACTGTCTGTTCATATCCCTTGACAACGTATCTATTAAAGAGTGGCTTGAATTCTTATATATATGAGACAATTCTCTATGTATTTTAGAAATGAGGCCTTTATCAGAACCATTAAATGTAAAGATGAGTTCCCAATTTGATGCTTCCCTTCTAATATTGTATGCATTAGTTTTATTTGTACAGTAAATTTTTAACTTAATATAACCAAGATTATCCATCTGGTGTTCAATTAGGAGTTCCAGATCTTCTTTGGACATGAATTTATTCCATTTCCACAGGTCTGAGAGGTAAACTATACTACGTTCCTCTAATTTGCTTACAAAATCACTCTTTATATCTAAATTATGAACCCATTTAGATCTTATCTTGGTATGTGGTGTTAGGTATGGGTCAAGCCCTAATTTCTTCCACACTAGTTTCCAATTTTCCCAGCAGTTTTTGTGGAATAGTGAGTACTTGTCCCAAAAGCTGGGGTCTTTGGGTTTATCAAACACTAAATTGGTAAAGTTATTGCCTAGATTGCCCTCATATCCTATTCTATGCCACTGATTGACTGCTCTATTTCTTAGCCAGTACCAAATGGTTTTGATGACAACTGCTTTATAATATAGTTTTAGATCTGATACAGCAAGGCCACCTCATCTGCCTTTTCTTTCATTAATCCCCTTGAAATCCTTGACCTTTTGTTCTTCCAAATGAACTTTGCTACTATTTTTTCTAGATCTGTAAAATAATTTCTTGGGAGGTTGATTGGTATGGCACTAAATAAGTAGATTAGTTTGGGTAGTATTGTCATTTTTATTATATTTGCTCCGCCTACCCATGAGCACTTAATATTTTTTCCAAATGATTAGGTCTGATCTTATTTGTGTGCAAAGTGTTTTGTAGTTTAGTTCATATAGTTTCTGACTTTTCCTTGGCAGATTGATTCCCAAATATTTTATACTATCTTCCGTTATTTGGAATGGAATTTCTTTTTGTATATCTTGCTGCTGAACTTTGTTGGTAACATAAAAAATGCTGATGACTTATGTGGATTTATTTTGAATCTTGCAACTTTACTAAAGTTGTGAATTTTTTCTAGTAGTTTTTTAGTTGAGTCTCTAGGGTTCTCTAAGAATACCATCATGTCATCTGCAAAGAGTGATAATTTGGTTTCTTCATTACCTACTCTAATTCCTTTTATATCTTTTTCTTCTCTTATTGACAAAGCTAACATTTATAATACAATATAAAATTGTAATGGTGACAGTGGGCAGCCTTGTTTCACTCCTGATCTTATTGGGAATGGTTCTAGTTTGCCTCCAGTACATATGATGCTTGCTGATGGTTTTAAGTAGATGCTACTAATCATTTTAAGGAAGAGCCCATTTATTCCTATACTCTCTAGTGTTTTTAATAGGAAAGGGTGTTGGATTGTATCAAATGCTTTTTCTGCATCTATTGAGATAGTCATATGGTTTTTGTTAGTTTGGTTATTAATATAATTAATTATGCTGATAGTTTTCCTAATGTTGAACCAGCCCTGCATTGCTGGTATAAATCCTATTTGGTCATACTGTACCATCCTGGGATGACTTTCTGTAATCTCATTGTTAATATCTTATTTAAAATTTTTGCATCAATATTCATTAGGGAAATTGTTCTATAGTTTTCTTTCTTGGTTTTCACCCTACCTGGTTTAGCTATCAGTACCATATCGGTGTCATAGAAGGAATTTGGTAGTATAACTTCTGTCCCTATTTTCTCAAATAGTTTGTATAGTATTGGAATTATTTGTTCTTTGAATTTTTGGTAGAATTCACATGTAAATCCATCTGGCCCTGGAGATTTTTTCTTAGGGATTTGGTTAACAGCTTTTTCTATTTTTTTTCTAAAATGGGGCTATTTAAACAATTTATTTCCTCATCTGTTAAACTGGACAATCTATATTTTTGTAGATATTCCTCCATTTCATTTAGATTATCAAACTTACTGGCATAAAGTTGGGCAAAGTAACTCCTAGTTATTGCTCTAATTTCTTCTTCACTGGAGGAAAGTTCTCCCTTATCATTCTTGAGATACAATTTGATTTTTCTCTTTCTTTTTCTTATGAAATTAACTAAAGGCTTATCTATTTTGTTGGTTTTTTCATAAAACCAACTCTTAGTTTTATTTATTAATTCAATAGTTTTCATATTTTCAATTTTATAAATTTCCCCTTTTATTTTTAAAATCTCTAATTTGTTATTTAATTGAGGGTTTTAATTTGTTCTTTTTCAAGTGTTTTTAATAATAAGCCCAATTCGTTGATCTTTTCTTTCTCTATTTTATGCAAGTCAGCATCTAGAGATATAAAATTGCCCCTTATAACCGCTTTGGCCGTATCCCACAAATTTTGGTATGTTGTCTCCTTATTGTCATTCTCCTGGTTGAAATTATTGATTGTGTCTATGATTTCCTCTTTCACCCATTCATTCTTCAGGATTAGATTATTTAATTTCCAATTAATTTTTGGTCTATTTTCTCCTGGCTTTTTATTGCATCATGATCTGAAAAAGATGTGTTTACTATTTCTGCCTTTCTGCATTTGATTTTGAGATTTTTATGCCCTAATGTGTGGTCAAATTTTGTATAAGTTCCATGGACCGCTGAGAAAAAAGTAAACTCCCTAGTCTCTCCATTCAGTTTTCTCCATAGATCTATCATATCTAACTTTTCTAGCAATTGGTTTATCTCCCTAGTTTCTTTCTTGTTTATTTTGTAGTTTGATTTATCTAATTCTGAGAGAGCAATGTTGAGATCCCCCACTAGTATAGTTTGGCTGTCTATTTCTCCTTGCATCTCTCTTAATTTCTCCCCTAGGAATTTGGATGTTATTGCACTTGGTACATATATATTTAGTATTGATATTGCTACATTATCTATGATATGCTTTAATAAAATATAGTTTCCTTCCTTATCTCTTTTGATTAGATCTATCTTGGCTTTTACTTGATTTGAGATAAGGATTGTTACCCCTGCTTTTTTTTTTGTTGTTGTTGTTCACCTGAAGTGTAATAGGTTCTGCTCCAGCCTTTTACCGTCATCCTATATGTGCCACTATGTTTTAGATGTGTTTTTTGTAGACAACATATTGTGGGATTCTGGTTTTTAATCCAGTCTGATATCTGCTTCCACTTTATGGGAGAGTTCATCCCATTCACATTCACAGTTAAAATAACTAATTCTAAGATTTTTCTTGCACACCAATGATAAGTTTGGAAATATGTATACATATACTCGATTTGCCAATATTTTAACATAATTAACATGTAGTGGATATCCTGCCATCTAGGGGAGGGGTGGGGAGTTGGGGGGAAAAATTTGTAACGGAAAGCTATGTAAGGGTTATTGTTGAGGAATTACCCACACATACGTTATTCAAATAAAATAAAAAATTAAAAAAAAAAAGAAAAAAAAAAGATTTACCCAAAAAAAAAAATAAAAATAAAAATAAAAAAAAAAAATAAAATAAAATAAAATAAAATAACTAATTCTTTATTTCCTGCCATCTTATTTACACAAGTTATGTTTTCCCTTTTCCTTTCCCCTTTCTCCCTTCCCCCCTCCTCAGTATTTTGATTTCGATGATCCCCTCCCCAGATAATCCTCCACCCTTTAGATTCTCTCCCCCTTTTTTGCTCCTTTCCCCTGATTCTATTTTTCCCTTCTATTAATTTTTCTATTTCTTTTCCTCCTTTCCCTCCCACTTTCCTCAACCAACAGACAAGTTTCTCTGTGAAATCAAATTTCTGCTGTACACTTTTAGAGCCCAAACTGATGAGAGTAATATTTACACAATGCTCATCCCCCTCCCTTCTTCCTCTCAATTATATTAGGTTTTCTTTGCCTCTTCATGAGATATTATCTTGTTTTTACCTCATTTTTAATCTTATTTTACCCCCTTTTCCCTCTTTTCCCCCTCTAGTTTTCTTTTTCATATTATCAAAGTAATATCTAGTTAATTACACCCCCAAACTTTAAGTATCCCTATAGTAGAAATAAAGTTCCCAAGACACCTTTCCTTTTTAACTTTTTTGCTTCTCTTGAGTTCAGTGTTTGGAGGTCGAATTTTTTGTTCAGATCTAGTCATTTCATTAGAAATAGGTGAAATTCACCTATATCATTAAAAGACCATCTTCTTCCCTGGAGGACGATGCTAATTCTAGCTGGATATGTTATTCTTGACTGAAATCCAATTTCCTTTGCCTTTCGGAATATCTGGTTCTAGGCCCTTTGATCCTTCAATGTGGAGGCTGACAGATCATGTGTGATTCTAATTATTGATCCTAGATATTTGAATTGTTTCTTTCTAGCAGCATCTTTTCTTTGGTCTGGTAGTCCTGACATTTAGCCACGACATTCCTTGGGGTTTTAATTTTGGGGTGTCTTTCAGGAGTGATTGGTGAATTCTTTCAATGGTGATTTTGCCTTTTGATTCTACAACCTCAGGGCAATTCTCTTTCATGATTTCCTGGAAGATAGCCTCAAGGTTTTTTTTTTTTTTTTTTTTTTTTTTTTTTTTTTTTTTT
>JAJPUD010011478.1:17862-28034 GCA_023553655.1 Myrmecobius fasciatus | reverse complement strand
TTTTGTCATCGTGGGTTTCAGGGAGTCCAAGAATCCTTAGATTGTCTCTCCTGGATCTGTTTTCCAAGTCAGTTGTTTTTCCTCGGAGATATTTCATGTTTTTTCTATTTTTTTCATTTTTTTTTTTGTTTTTGTTTGACTGATTCTTGAAGTCTTATTGAGTCATTCACTTGCATTTGTTCAATTCTTATTTTAAAAGTGTTGTTTTCTTCAGTTACCTTTTTTATCTCCTTTTGTAATTGGCCAATTTGTTCATTGCATACTTTTTCCACTTCACCAATTTTGTTTTTCAATAAATTGGTGTATTTTTCACATCTCTTTTGCAGGGCATTATATCCTTCTTGCAAGATACTGTATCATTCTTGCATTTATTTCAGTTTATTTTCCCATTTATCCTCCAGCTCTCTTTTGAGATTCTTTATACAATATTCCAGAAAGGCCTTTTGAAAAGGAGACCAGTGATGGTCCTTGCTGATTTCCTCTTGAGTTTTGTCTGAATGAACCTCAGGATCTGGGGTCTGCTCTTCTTTCTCTTGATAGAAGCTGTGTGTGGTGAGAGCTCTCTTTTGCTTCTTCATTTTTTTAGACTGTGTGGAGGTCTCTTTAAGGTTAGAAAATCGGGGGCTGTGGTAATTTGCCCTGGGGCAATCCGGTGAATTAACTTAAGGTGCTGTGCTGGTGGGGGCTAGGACTAAGTCCGAATTACTCCTTAAACAAGGCAAGTCTGCTAGAACACCTGCCCCCAATCAGTGCACAGTGTCCCAAGTGCCTCAGATAAACTCCAGGTGTTTGGAGTTTGGAGTTTCTGCCACACTGGGCTGAGTCCCACCCTCACTTCCAGGTAAACTGTTTATCCCTCTGCCTGAGTTAAACAGACTTGATGTAAAGTTCTTCAGAGGTAATTCGAAGCAGTGTCCAAATATTTCTGGATTCGTTGACTTGAAGATCAGTTCAGAGGCTTGTTTTATTGTTGATTTGAGAGAAGATCAGAGGAGGAAACAGAGTCAATGTCTTCACTCTGCCATCTTGGCTCTGCCCCCCCCCATATTACTTCAAAATTAAATATTATTGTATTTCAAAAGCATATATAAGCTGACAGCTTTCTGCCTTCATCATGCTCCAAATGCTATACAAGTGTATGTCACTGACTTCCATATTGTTCCTCACACAAAATAACTCCATCTCCTTAGTTTGAGCATATGCCTTAGCTATCTTTCCTACCTAGAGTTGTCTCCCCACCCCTTTCATCTTCACCTTTTCTTTCTTTGCTTCCTACTAAAACCATATAAAATGTAGTTTCATCTTCTTCAATTCCTCTGAATCCCATTTTCTCTTTGAGATCACTTCCAATTTAGTTTGTGTACATCTTGTACTTGTATAATTGTTTTCACAGTCTCCCCTATTAGATTGTGACCTAATCCAAAGGTAAATCGATCTTTTGTCTATTTTTTCATTGCCAACAATTAGCACAACTTATATTCTTATTGACTTTATTTGATTATCAGTGAAAAACAAATACAATGCTAGGCAGAGCAAAAGGTTTCCACAAAGGATTTTGGTCATAAGTTCTAGAAGTATAAAAAGGACCCAGTTCTTTAATTTACTGAAATCATAATTTGGGCCCTAAAGTTTTAAATTACTTAGCTTATGACACACTTGTAATTAAATAGTAAAGTCATGCTTTGTATTCAAGTCATCAGCCTAAAGAGAGACATGATTTTCTTTCCACTATGCCATAATGCTTCTGTTGAATTAATAAAGAATTAAACTTTAAAAAATGTAACATTTTAGCATATAATATTTTGGTTCTATACTTTTTGTCCATATGTGAGTTATTTATGATCTTTTCTATCCACAGTTTTCATCCCACTTCACAATGAACATCTTACCATAAACTTTGAGTTTTCAATGTATTAGAATTTCCTCAATTTTAATTGGCTGAAATTTAAGACTAAAGATTATGGTACTGATATTTAAATCAATTACTGTATTTCCAAAGAAATAGGATATGTGATATGTGCTTAATGAATAGCCTGAAGGTTCTGGGATTACTATGATACCTAAATCATAATTACAGGTAACATAGAAGTGAATCAATGATAGAATTATTGGGATATAGAACATTGAAAATTAGTTTTGTAATTCATATTTTTATTCATTTTGAATAGGAAAATTTTAAATTCAGTTATATACTTATTAAATTAACAATTAATAACCACTGTTCTATCCACTCCCAACTATCTTCCAGATTGCCATAATTTATTAGGGAAAAACTCATTTGTAACTTTTTTCACCTTGTTTCTATAATTTCTAAGGTTTATTCAATTCCTAAATGTATAATTTTATAATTGTACTGTTTTCTATCAGAATGTCCTTGCCCATTACTCTCCTAGTAATGTGATTTATCCCATAGAGGCCTGGGAAATTGTGTGGGAGAAGTAGTGGAGTAATATAGGGGTGGTTCCTATTAAATAATGAGCAGACTAATCTCTTGGTTCCACATGGTTCAAACTAAAAAATAGCATGTTAAATGATTAGTAATTGCCAAATTATGTTGCACTTTTCTTTGTGAAGTGATATATATATGCATATATGCAAATTATAATTTCCAGCTTTTTGAGCAGATTTTATCAATGTAATTATTTTAAGATCTTAATTATATGTCTAAAAGAATGTTATGAATAGTATATTAAATTACACTGGTGCCTTGCAAAAGGTTGTTATTGTTTCTGTTGAAAGGGTACTCAGAACAAAATATTAGGGACCACTGGAGTATATTATATGTGATATTCTTTGTAGTTTTAGAACTACTATTCTCTGGTATATGCACATGAGTTTATATGGTCTGATTTAGAAAGATTGTTTTTTATCACATAAATAAAACTATAGTTGAATTTTAAAACAAATCAGATACCCCCCCATTTCAATGGTCATTTGAAAAATCTTATATTTGTGACTTAGAAATGTAGGTGTACATTTATGAAATAAAGACATAAGCATTCCAGTTGAGAATTTTGATCATAATCACACAATTTTATCTTGATTAAATACTTACATCCTTCAACATAATGTGAGAGAATATACATTAAAAACATTTCCCCTTTATTTCTCAGTCTCTACTGTTGCTTCCATTGAATAGATTGCTAGTAAATGGGTCATAACTAATTTATATAACTGGTACTAATTTTTCTAAAGTCAGCGCAGATCCTGTTATAGCATACAGTTTACTCAGGGTTATAATTCATTGTTTTAATTAAATGGAAGAGCAATTATCTAAGTGGCAGTAATAGAAAAGTAGTTTAGAATAGATTAGTTTCACTAAGAATGGACACACTGAAAGGAAAAAACTACAAGTTTTTATCTTCTATTCCCTTTTTGGCTTCTAAGGGGTAATGGAAAAGAAAGGAAAAGAATTTCAGATATGGGCAAATGCCATTTTAAAGGCATAGAAATGGGAGTTTTTTCTTTGAAGAACAACTAAAACAGTGTGGCATTTTTGTTCTTCCCTTCTCTCACTGTTGATCATCAAATGGAAAAATCCATTTTGATGTAAGGCCTAGATCAGCCACATTTTAATCTTTCATCTTCACCTTTGACTTTTGCTTACTGATGAAAATATACACATTCACATATACATGTAAAATAACATCTGTTTTATGTATCACCTGAATTATATGATATGCAATACAATAATAACCCTGCCAATTATCCAAAAGAAATGATTTTATTATCTATTTTTGTATATGTTATATAAGATACTTCAATACTATGTGATATATAACTATGTATAACATGAATTATACCTAGTCACAACAATATCCAGTATTTGACATACACACACACATACACACACATGTGTGTGTATGTGTGTGTGTGTATACCACTTGAAGGTTTGCAAAGAGTTTTATGCCTTTTTTTTTTTTGATCTTCACAACAATCTTGAAACATCTGCCAGCACTATTATATTGTTTTTTTAAATGAAGACACTGAGGCTGAGATTGGATAAGTAATCTATTTAGTCAAGTTAATTCAATAAGCCTTTATTTAGTGCTTATTATATACCAGATATTGTGTTAAGCCCTGGGGATATGAATATAAGCAACAGATTGCAGAGAGTAAAAAATGGCTAGTATGGACCAATCTTCAAATTGAAGCTTAAGGGAAACTTACCAATGGGAAAGGAAGCTACAGGTATGTGTGGAGGCAATGTCTTGCTGCTAATAAGAGGCAGGATTCTAAGTCATTTTACTGATTCTATACATTATAACAAGCAATTTCCCATACTGGTAATAGTCATGAAGGCTATTTTCTCTCTCTTCATCTGCTTCTTGGAATCTTGACTCCCTTCATTCTACGGTATCTATATATCACTTCCTATACCCAGAGAAGATGTAAAAGCTTTCTTGATTATTCAGTTGCTAGTATCCTTCCACTACATCCTTCAGATCAATTTGTAGAAATTTTGCACATACACTGTCTTTCTTTATCAGTGTACCTGTTGTTTCCCCCATGTAAATTTAAACCCTTGGAGTCAGCAATTGCTTTGTATTTGTCTTTATATCCCCATGCCCTAACACAATGATCAGTCTGTAGTAAACACTTAATAATTACTTGCTTGTCCAATTCAATTTAAATCAATTTAATTCCATAAACATATATTTGATACTTATAATTTGCAAAATGCTGTACTATTTCCTAAGGATTCAAGTCATCAAGAAAATAGTCCCTCCAATTAAGATGCTTATATTCTAACAGTCAAATGAAGTGCAAAGGATTAATCAAATATATATTAAATACTAACTAATTTTGAGGTGCAAGAGGCTAGGAAATTAACAATGGGGGGATAAGAAAAAATCAACTGATAGGTGATTCAGGATAATTTATGAAGAAAAGAGGCATAAAGGGCAGCCTATGAAAAAGTAAAAAGGTAGGAGACAGAATATAGCATATAAAGATAAATAAATATGCTGATGTGAGTAGATTATGGAACAAGGGGGAATATATCTCTAAAAATAGGTTGGCACTAGATGATCAAGGGCTTCAAATGCTACACGGGGAAATCTGGTTTAATTCTGAATACAGGTGGAATCTCTGAGGAAGGGAAATGACATGATCAAATCTATGTTTTGGGAAGATGAATTTGGCAGTTGCATGTAACATAGATTAGAGAGTTAAGAGTTTGCTAGAAGGTAGACCACTTTTAAAACTACTGCAGTATTCAGTATGAAAATTGCTTAATTGTAAGACTGAAGCAGATGGGTGTCTCTGTGACTGGGAAATTGGGAATAAATTGAAGAGGTGTTGTGATATAGTTAACAGGATTGGACAATTGTTCATGTAAGAAATGATGTAAAGGAGAGGAAAAATTTGAGGAAGTATACATGGTTTTGAACATGAAGGTATAAGAAGGTGGTACCAGAAATGTAAATAGGGTAATTTGGCCATTTTGGGAAAAGAGGTAAATGTGTAATGAGTCAGCAGATAAATAGATAGATAGATAAGCATCAGTTCTTGTGAGTTGCAATATTAGCTTTAAAATCACAAAATAATATTATTTACATTATATTTTCATTTATTTTGTTGTGTGTTTCTAATTACATTTTAGCTAGATTTGGTTCCTATTCAAGAATTTCATGCTGACAAACAAAAGTGCCATATCATTCTAGGAAAATGTACCAAATTAAAAACTTGGACATGTTGAAGGGATTTGTGCTATGGAATTGTGGAGAAGAGAAAGCTCACAAGAGAGAGAGACCTTTAATTTTCTTGGTAAAAAATAAGGCATCCACATTTGTAGGAATAGAGTAGGTTAATTGGTTGTTTGAGAAAAATACTAGATTTTTCACATTTCTTCTGGGATAGTCATAGTAAATCATTTGGAGAAGAGTTCAAGGATTTTCAAGTAGCAATTAGGGCCCAGTTGAAAGTAGATAACATCAAGGTATTATAATTGTAACTTTCATAGGATCATAGATCTTAATCCAGAAGGAACCTTAAAGGCCTTTTATTCAAACCCCCTCATTTTAGAGATGAATCTGAGACCCAGAGACCTTAAATGATTTGCTTAGGTTCACACAGCTAGTAAGTGTATGATGCAGGATTTAAATCCAGGTTTATTTGATTCCAAGTCCAAATCCAAGTTCCTTTGCTATAGGAAACTCATACTCCTCCAAATCTTGATAATTTAAACTACATAAATTAATGTTTCCTTTACCTTCTTTTTCATTTCAACATTCTCCTGCTTCATCATTCTCATGATCCATTCACCCCCATTGTGTACTTTGAATCTATCATGAAAATCATTCGTTCATATTCCTTCCATCTTGGAATCAAAGAAATTTTGTTTTTTCCAGAAAGTGCTTCAATTTTCTAGCCATCATCTTCAGTATTAGATAGAACTCTCATGTTAATATTACTCAAATAGATATACCCCACTATTTGACTCATGTACCCTATCCATTGGCCCTCATGTATTATGCCTCTTCTTTAAATACAAACATATTTATGTATTTATATATGTATGTATATGCACACACACACATATATATATACATATATATGAATATAGTCACACATATATGTGTATGTATATGTATATATATATGTATATGTATATATTTAATTTATGGGATAAACAAGAATTTCCATAAGATAGCATAATAATGAAAAAGATGATTGCATGGGAAATGGCACATCTATTTTGTATAACTTGTTATTTCTTTTAGAAGTATAATAAAATCATCATGAACATTTCTTTTTTCTTTTTAGACAAAGACTAAAGCTTGGGTCTTTTGCCTGGGAGGTCAGTTGACTTGTGGGTGAAAGAACAGCTGACAGAGCTCCTAATTGACTACTCAATAATTGATATACTTGCATTGTTTATGAGGGCTACTCACCTCTTTTTAAAGTCATATCTGTCCTCTTTATAGTATTGATGCCATTTCTTCAATTCAAGTCAGATTTGGTCACATATTTCATAGTGGACTCACATACGTCATGTCTACTTCTATTGACTTTTGAATATATACTTTGAGTTTTATTATTTTGACAACTTAGAGAAATGATTTCACCTGTGACTTTATTGATATAGGACACTGCTAGGTGAGAAAAATATTCTCCACCAACAATTAACAATGTTTTTTTTTCAATAGAAAATATTAACTAGTTACTTAGAATACTAAGCAGTTTTAAAAAATGCCCAAACTCCCAAGGACAGCATGCCTCAAAAGTGGGACTTTTTGAAAATTTATTTAATAAATAATTTAATGAATGCTTGCCAAATTGAATAGCATTAAACATTGCATTGTTATAGATTTCATTTTGCGGGAATTTTATGACTCCATCCAACTAATAAAATAGAATATGTTAAAAGTATTTAAAGGAGCTCACCATTAATAAGAAATTATTACTTGGACTTTATACGGAACATTTCATGTGGTGTTGGTGAATATAAACTCCTCTTTGTAACACTTCATATTAAATTAATACTCAGTGGGTCATTAAATAATTTTTTTTCCACTCATATCTTCCACAGTACTATATATCTTTAGTTTCTAACTAGGCATAGTTTTGAAGGCAAATGAGAGACTTCTCCATTTTCTGGCCCTAACTTCTGGAATGTTTACAATTTGCCTTTTATAACAGATCTGCCAGATCACCCATTTGCAACCAGGATAGAATAGCCTAAGAGGGTCCCAGAAGATTTTCAGATTCATGGAAGCCATAATGCTCTGATTGCCCACCCCAGCTCCTTGCCCCAGGCTCCCTGTGTTGCAGTCTGAGCTAGGCAGACTGTCCCCCTCCCCATTTGAAACAGCCTTGTTCTGAGGTTCTTCCAAGGAATATCCTTCTGGAAATGTGTTCTACTTCAAACATTTGTGGGTTCTGTGACTACAAAACCAGTTTAAAGGCTTAATCTACTATTGGTTTGAGAGGTCTGAAAAGGTCACAGAAAATCGGGTCTGCTCTCTGCCATCTTGGCTCTGCCTTTTTCCTGATAATTTCTTAAAAGATGGTGTCCAGGCTCTTTTTTTGAACATGACTTTTAGATAGACCAATAATTTTTGCTATCTCTCCTGAATCTAGTTTCCAGGTCAGTTATTCTATTAATGAGATTTCACATTTTCCCCCTTTTTTGGTTTTGTTTTATTATATCTGGATTTCCCCTAAAATCATTAATTTTCATTTGCTCAATTCTAATTTTTAACGATTTATTTTCCTCAATGACTTTCTAGACTGTTCCACCAATTGACCAATTTTGCTTTTGAAGGCATTTTGCTCCTCATTAGCTTTTTGTATTTCCTTTTCTACCACTTTCAATTCTTTTTCCTAATTTTTCCTCTATCTCTCCTATTTGATTTTCAAAATCCCCTTTAAGCTATTCCATGGACTAAACCCAATTCTTATTTTTCTTGGATACTTTACATGTAGGGGCTTTGCCTATGTTTTATCTTCTTCTGAATATGTGTTTTGGTCTTTCTTTTCACAATAGTAACTTTCTTTTTTTTTTCAGCTAGAAAATGCTCAATCTTTTTTTTTGTTTTTTTTTATTTTTTTTATTTTTTTATTTTTTTTTAAGCTTTTTATTTATATAACATATGTATGGGTAGTTCCCCAACCTTGATCTTTACAAAGCTTTCCAATACGAATTTTACCCCCAGTCCCCTCCCCTCCCCTAGATGGCAGGAAGTCCACTACATGTTAATAATGTTGAAATGCTTGAGAAGTTATGCAAGAAAAAACCTATCTACAAGAAAAAAAAAAAAAAGAATCAGAGAAAGGCAACACAATGCAAGCAAATGTCAATAGAGATCATGAAAATGTTACGTTGTGGCCCATATTTCATGTCCCTCTTTCTGGGTGTATATGGTTTTCTTCAGTGAATAACTGGAACTGGTTTGAGACAATTCTTTATTGTAGAGAGCCACGTCCATCAGAATTGATCATCATGTAATACTGTTGTTGCTGTGCATGATGATCTCCTGGTTCTGCTCGTTTCACTCAGCATCAGTTCATGCAAGTCTCTCCAGGCCTCTTTGAAATCGTCCTGCTGGTCGTTTCTTACAGAACAATAATATTCCATAACATTCATATACCATAATTTATTCAGCCACTCTCCAATTGATGGGCATCCCTTCAGTTTCCAGTTTCTAGCCACTACAAAAAGGGCTGCCACAAACATTCTTGCACATGTGGGGCCTTTTCCTTCCTTTATGATTTCTTTGGGATATAAGCCCAGTAGAAACACTGCTGGGTCAAAGGGTATGCACAGTTTGACAACTTTTTGAGCATAGCTCCATATTGCTCTCCAGAATGGTTGGATCCGTTCACAGTTCCACCAACAATGTATTAGTGTCCCAGCCCTCCCACATCCCCTCCAACATTCATCGTTATCTTTTCCTGTCATTTTAGCCAATCTGACAGGTGTGTAGTGGTATCTCAGAGTTGTCTTAATTTGCATTTCTCTGATCAATAGTGATTTGGAGCAACTTTTCATATGACTAGAGATGGTTTTAATTTCATCATCTGAAAATTGTCTGTTCATATCCCTTGACCATTTATCTATTGAAGAGTGGCTTGAATTCTTATATATATGAGACAATTCTCTATATATTTTAGAAATGAGGCCTTTATCAGAACCATTGAATGTAAAGATGGTTTCCCAATTAGATGCTTCCCTCCTAATCTTGTCTGCATTTGTTTTGTTTGTACAGAAACTTTTTAACTTAATATAATCAAAATTATCCATCTGGTGTTCAATTAGGAGTTCCAAGTCTTCTTTGGACATAAATTTGTTCCACCTCCACAGGTCTGAGAGATAAACTATATTACGTTCCTCTAACTTGCTTACAAAGTCCCTCTTTATATCTAGATCATGAACCCATTTAGATCTTATCTTGGTATGTGGTGTTAGGTATGGGTCAAGCCCTAATTTCTTCCACACTAGTTTCCAATTTTCCCAGCAGTTTTTGCCAAATAGAGAGTATTTATCCCAAAAGCTGTGTTCTTTGGGTTTATCGAACACTAGATTGTTAAGGTTAATGCCTAGGTTGTCCTGATAACCTATCCTGTGCCACTGATCCACTGCTCTATTTCTTATCCAGTACCAAACGGTTTTGATGACCGCTGCTTTGTAATATAATTTTAGATCTGGTACAGCAAGGCCACCTTCA
>JAJPUD010011478.1:2048-12265 GCA_023553655.1 Myrmecobius fasciatus | reverse complement strand
GTGTTGTTTTCTTCAGTTACCTTTTTAAGTTCCTTTTGTAACTGGCCAATTTGTTCACTGCACTCTTTTTCCACTTCACTAATTTTATTTTTTAATAAATTGGTGTCTTTTTCATATCTCTTTTGCAGAGCATCATATCCTTCTTGCAAGATACTGTATCCTTCTTGCACTGATTTCAATTTATTTTCCCATTTATCCTCCAGCTCTCTTTTGAGGTTCTTTATGCAATCTTCCAGAAAGGCCTTTTGAAACGGGGACCAGTGATGGTCGTGGCTGTTTTTTTCTGGATTTTTGTCTAAAGAAACCTCTGTATCTGAGGTCGTTTCTTTGCCTTGATAAAAGCTGTCTATGGTGAGAGCTCTCTTTTGCTTCTTCATCATTTTTTTTTTTTAGACAGAGTGGATATCTCTTTAAGGTAGGGAAAAAAAAAAAAAACCTCGGCTGAAGACGCTTTGCCCTGGGGCACTTCGGCGAGTTGACTTAAGGTGCTGGGCCGGTGGGGGCTAGGACTAAGTCCGAATTACTCCTTAAACAAGGCAAGTCTGCCAGAACACCTGTCCCCAATCAGGGCAGAGTGTCCCGAGTGCCTCAGATAAACTCCAGGTGTTTGGAATTTGGAGTTTGGAGTTTGGAATTTCTTCCACGGTGAGCCGAGCTGAGTCCCACCCTCACTTCCGGCCTGCTGTCGTCTATTTATCTCTCTGTCCGAGTCCGACTAACCTGATATGAAGTTCTCCAAAGAACCGTGCCCAAATATTTCTGAGTTCGTTGACTTGAAGATCAGTTCAGAGGCTTATTTTATTGTTGATTTGAGAGAAGATCGGAGGAGAGGCAGAAAGTCACCTTTTCACTCCGCCATCTTGGCTCCGCCCCCGAAAATGCTCACAATAGTAACTTTTTATAGTCAGAAGCTTTTTGTTTTGTTTTGTTTTCTGCTCATTTTCCAGTCTATTACTTGGCTTTTGACTCATGGACTCTGTTATCAGAGATGAGGTTATGCTGTCCCAAACTTCAGGGATTTTGTGCAGCTATTTTCAGATTCTCTTTTGGTGTTTTGATGCTTTAAAATTTCCTTAGTCATTATTTAAAGGAATTTGGAGAAGTTTGGGGAAGTTCCTGCCTTTTCTCCACCATTTTAATCCCATCCCTTTTTTGTAGTTTAGTTTTCATGTAATGAAATTCTGCATTCTAAAGATGGGTGAGGTGTCCTGCTGCTTATATCAATGGAGATCTCTTTTTTTTTCATTTAGCAGTTTCTGAATTTCCCCGTGATTTTTATTAAACCACTCTTGATGTTTGTGAGTATTTTGGCTGAGATGGATAAATGTTGGATTTTAAAACACATCTGTGAAAGTTGCCCACTTCATTTCTGCTCCACTGTTGCCAAATATGTATTGGCTCAGTTTCTCCTCCAAGTTAGCAAAGAACTGTTCCTGCTCAGAGAAGGTCTCTAATCTGTTATCATTAAGTTATCTTTAAGTCATCCTGAAGTCATCTTGTCTTGGGGTCATTGCTGTTGAATAGAATTATTTAGCCTGGAGAAGAAAAGTTTATGATCAGCTCAGCACTATGACTCACACATTCCTTTCGTTCTGACTGTTACAACCTGTTTATCTTTTCTCCTTTCAATGACATAGTCTATTAAATATCAATTTTTGCTTTAAGTGTACATCAATGAAGTTTTATTGCATTTAGATAGAGAGAAGACAGGTTTCGTGATTTATGATGAGAAGTTCATGAGATGCACAGATCTTCAGCAATAAGTAATCATTTTTTTTTGTCTGTGTGTGTGTGTGTTTTGGCCACAGGGTGGGAATCCTATCCATCTTGGTAAGCAGACCAGGGTTGGGTAAAGCAGAAAAATTTTAGGGCATGTTTTCTAGCACCTTACAGCAGAAAGTGAGCAGTGCCATCCTTAAAAAGACATCCACAGAGCTGCCAAATCCTGCTTCTGCTTCCAGTGAGAAGATGATTCTGGCCTTAGTCACCTATGTGAAGGGTTGTTACTAGAACTCCCAGTGTATCTATCCATGATACCTCCTCACTTGTCTGTCATCAAATGACTTTGAGAAAACTAAATATGGTAAAATTGTGATGTCTTCTGATTTGTACATAAATTGTATTTAAGTGAAACAGAATTGTGAAAAGTCATTGGTCTCACCATCTCTTCCAGAGCCATCAAAGTCTAGAAGCAAAACAAAGTCAAGGTGACTGGTGAT
Organism: Myrmecobius fasciatus; assembly: GCA_023553655.1. NCBI lineage: Eukaryota > Metazoa > Chordata > Mammalia > Dasyuromorphia > Myrmecobiidae > Myrmecobius > Myrmecobius fasciatus. The sequence goes on along the minus strand of JAJPUD010011478.1, from coordinate 10,046 downwards.
AAATCAAGATGAAGTGGTTGACCTTGGTGTCTCCAATGTCTACCCAAGCTCAAGGTGTTACATTACACCTGCTTCAATTACATTCATGGCTCTTAGAACAAATTACTCTTATTTGTTCATTCCGCCAGAGAAGTTTTCATATGCTTAGGATAGACTCCCCTCTAACTCAGTGCAGTGTGTGGTAAATCTTATTTTACCATCAATCTTAGCTGCTCTGCTGAAATGGTTTACTGGGGTGTGGTCAGTGTGCATAGTAGTTTCCAGGAGACCCAAGTGAGATTTGGGTAGCTCAAGTGGATACTAAAGATGTCATGCAGACCTGAACAGAGCTAGGCAGCCCTTACAATGAAGGTACTAGTCTTTCATGAACACACTATACACCCTTCTCATGCATAGGCAAAGTGGGAAGCAGTAACTAAGGTAATGTTAACACTATAACTGAACTTCATCACAAAAAACAAATCAATATTCTCACTGATTTTTTAGTCTAGGGGAAATGGATAGACAGTTTATAACTTATACCTTAAATCTATGACTTATAAACTTTGAAAAGTTTATAAAAAATCAAAACCATAAAAGTTTTTTTAAAATTACATTAATCCAATAGCTAGGCTTCCCTCCCCCCAAAAAAGCTATCAATTTGAAATGAAAGGCTTGGACTTCATTCTTTTTTCTATATTCAAATCATAAATTATTTACTGGTTCAACTCCATGAAGTCCAACCCCATTACCACTTAAAAACACAGGCAAATCAAAACCAATTAAGATCAATACTATTTTTATCTGATAAATCTCAGCTTACCACTACTAAGAAGTATTCCTTCTTAAAGTCAGCAAATGATTTCACCATGGCATATCATATTGCTTACAACTCAATGTAAATATGAGGGTTCCATTACTGATTTTTCTGGTAGCAAGGGAAAGAAGGAAGCAGTTATTCAAGATAGGTGATGTTCCTAGTCTTGACTGAGTGTTCAAATTGGAAACTAGACCATCATTGCTGCAAAATTCTAGAATTTGTTAAAGTTTATTTATGGAGTTAATTCCCTCAAGTCTTTGGATATAGTAATAGCAATAGTACTATACCCTTAAAAAAAACTTTAATAAATGTTACTGAGTCTATAGCATCTGTTTGAGAAGTTCCATTTGGAAAGGTCACTTTGCCCTTCTCTGCTGGCAGTTTTCCCTTTTATTAGGTTTCACTTCCATGGTTTCCAAGCAAATTTCTTCTATGGCAGTAGGTTAAGAGCATGCAGCTATAGTAATATAATAGAAGGAAAACTGCCATGAGAAAAATTGTGATTTGCAGGAAAAGGTTGTGATGGAATTTTGTTATGTGCCAAGGTTAAATGATAATCTGACTTGTTCACAGGCTTCAGAAAGGCCCTCTATAAATAAACAGAGCATACCTTTGGTACTATGATGCCTTTAAGAAAACAGGATCCCAAATAATATTTCCTATTTCATGCCATTAAAATTATTTATAGAATTGCAAAAACAAGTTTTTTTATGAATATTTCTCTGAAGCAAAATATTTTCCAAGCACAAGGAGCATAAGGGGTTATTGAGTATTTATTCATTGTATGATCTGAGGCTTTTTGTCAACCAATCAACAAGCAGTTTTTAAGTGATTACTGCATGCTAGGCATGTTAATTATACAGACAAAAATGAAATTGTCCTTAAAATCAAGGAGGTTATATATTATTTAAATCAGAGGAAAGTCTTCAGTACTGTGGAGATTACATGGTGGTGACATTGGGTTAAAAAAACTGCCAAAAAAAAGGAGAAGCTCAGGAAGGTTTTCCAGGATCAAAAGTTCTGAATACTACCCTGGAGAACAGCTCTTATTTTGTGAGTTCAATCCATTTTTCTAACTGAGGAAAATTTAATCATAAAATTTTATATGTTTGCTGGCCAACGATCCTTGTATCTCCTCTTTTTCTTCCTTCCCTCCTTTCTTCCTTCCCTCCTTCCTTCCTTCCCTACTTCCTTCCTTTCCTCCTTTCTTCCTTCCTTCCTCCCCTCCTTCCTTTCTTCCCTCCTTTCGTCCTTCCTTTCTTCCCTCCTTCCTTTCTTTCCTTTTTTCTTCCTTCCTTCCCTCCTTCCTTCCTTCCTTCCTTTTTTCTTCTTTCCTTCCTTCCCTTTTCCTTTTTTCTCTCCCTCCCTTTCTCTTTCCTTCTCTCCTTCTCTCTCTTTCCTTCTCTACCTCTCTCTCTTTTTTTCTTTCCCTTTCTCTCCTTCTCTCTTTCTAGTTAGTATTAGAAAGGAAATTCAACCTGCTTAGAAATTCTCTACATTGTAAATTAGCCTAAGAATGTGTATAGTATAAGAGTATTTCCCACAATAATCTATGAAAGAAATACTAGAGAGAGTGAACAGATTGTACAGAAAGAGAACATAATCATAGATAAAGATATTTCAAAAGGAAAAAAAATAGAAATAGGGAATCAAAACAATGGGTTTGATGTTGATTAACCTTTTTTAAACCCTAGGTTTTAAATTTTTGTTAATAATTCTGTACTGGTGCAAATAGCATCTCATTGATGCTTTTCTATCCAGGACATTTTGATCTGTTTTGTAGATCTTCCCACAGAGGACTCATTAGATATACTGGAAAACTTCATGTAAATCTTTTAATATATCAAGGAATGGAGTGGAACACTTGAACTATTGATCTTATGTCTTTCAATCTCAACACATTATTGGCATCTGCCTTGTAAAAACATTTTTGCTCATTGATATGCCTCGTTCTACCTTTGGATTATATGTCACTACTGAAAAATACTACACCTTATTTCTGTCCATCATTTATATCTCTCAACCAAATTTTGGGTTGTCTTCCTTGTAATACATAGAAAAACACCCACACACACTCACACCCACACACATACTTTGATGTTTTAAAAATTATTGCATTCAAAAATGTTTGACAGTACAGCATTACTGCAATAATAACTGGATTTTAGGAAAGATAAATGTCTGTAATGGTGAAGTTAACTTGGGCTCCTTAAATAGGGGTGCCAATATTCTAAATGTAATTCACTGAACCTTTTTCTTATTAGTCAATTCTTAGTTGCATTGTTTAAGTGTAGTTTTCCAAATGTAAGTGCAGACGTATTGACTCCAAACACTGACTTCACAGCATATTGGCATTATTTATCTATTTAACTTTTCTTTTCTTTATGATAATTACTTCATTTGAATGTTTATTCATTGATTTGAATTGTCTTTGCAAAAGTCTAGGATTTAATATAGTGAAAATAATATATTTTCTGACATTTGAAGGAACTGGCCAAATCTCTGAAATTTATTTTCTCTTTGGACACTGAAAAAGACATATTCAATATTAGTGATAACTATATCTTTCTATTTTATGCTTTTATCAACATAGATAATAAATAAGCTATCAACAGGTATAAAACATTTATTTAACCATGTTGTGTTGGGAATACTAAAAGAGGCAAAAGACAGTCTTTGCTCTCAAAGAGTGCATATTCTAATGAGGTAGAAAATGAAGATATACGTATGTATATATACATATATGCATATGTATATGTACATATATGTATATGTACAATGTAAAAATATATACATGCACAAGCACATTATATTTACATATATAAACAAAAACAAGACACATAGATATCCTTACACACATATGTTAAAGAGGAAAAAATTACGAGGAAGAAGGCAATAGAATTACTCTGGGAAATATTTCCTATAGGTAAGACTTTAGTTGTGACTTAAAGGAAGGCAGGGAAGTCAATAACTGGAAATTAGAAAGGGAGCATCCCTAACATGGGAGAGAAAATCCTTGGACCTGAGAGGAGAGTATTAATAGGATTATTTTAACATTCAGTCAATAAGCATTTATTAAGCATCTAATATATACTAAAGCAGTGTAGTAAGCATAGGGTTGCAAAGAAAGGAAAATCTAATCACAGAGACCACATACAGACAACTATTTACAAACAACATATATACAGGATAATTTAAAAATATTCCAAAGACAAATACATAAGAATTAAGGGGGATAAGGAAAAGATTTTATAACAAATGAAATTTTAACAAGGACTTGAAGCCAATTAGTAAAATGATTCTCTCTCATATTAATAACCATTTACTTTTGGGGAGATCCAGGATTTTTTCTCTTCCTATGTCCTCATTCTCTACTATGACAAATCAGCTCTAAACAATAGGGCATTTTGTCATTCTCCTCAATCTTCTTAGGACCCCACTGAATTGGAAAGGTTAGATGTGAAGGAATATTCACAGAAATCATGTAGCATAAGCAGGAATGGAAGAATTGTCCTTCCTTCTTGCTCTCCAGAACTTCATTCTCCAGAGACTATATCCTTCTTTCCTGGGACCCATTTAGTCTTCAAGATCAAGCTTCAGAAAATGTTTATCCCCTTCCCTTTTTTCCCCTCCACTGTAATAGGTCTTTTGCACAGTGTTCATATGAACGAATTCCCTCTTTTTCCATGACACATCTTTTCCTACCCCTTAATATCTATTTCTCTGATGTCATCATATCAGAGTCTATTCAAAACCATACTTTCAGTCCACATGATGGCCCCTTTTGTCTACCCAAGTGAAAGATACAAGTCTCAAGAGTTACAGATATTTTTGCCATCTAAGGATATAAAGAGTTTTACCTGTAAATATATATTCTCCCCCTGTTTACCTGAGATTCTCGAGTCCTGTGTTTGTAGATTGTATTTTCTGTTTAATTCTGTTTTTTTTTCAATATAAATGATTGAAAGTCTCTTACTTCATGGAAGTTCCATTTCCTCTCCTGAAAGATGATGCTGAATATTGAAGAATAATTAATTCTTAGTTGTAAACCCAGGTTTTTTTTGCCTTCCAGAATATGTTATTCCAGGCTCTACAATCCTTTGTTGTAGAAGCAGGCAGATCTTGTGTAATCATGACTGTAGCTCCTTGATATTTGAATTGTTTTTGTCTGGTAGTTTGCAGTATTTTATCCTTGAGTTTATAATAGTGTTGGAATTTTGCAGCAATGTTACTTGCATTATTCCTTGTGGGATTTCTTTCCAAAGGCTACTGATGGATTCTTTCAATCAATATTCTCCCCTCTGTTTCTAGAATATTGAAGTAGTTTTCCTTAACAACTTTTTGTAGAATTCTATGCAGGCATGGTTATGGTCTTCAGGTAGGCCAATAATTTTTAAATTGTTTCTTCTAAATCTTTTCGTCAGGTTGGGTGTTTTTCCAATGAGATATTTTACATTTTCTTCCATTTTTTCACTCTTATTAGATTGTTTGACTTACTCTTGCTGTCTCAGAAAGTTTTTAGCTTCAATTTTCCCTGTTTCAGTTTTTAATAGGTGACTTTCTTCATTTAGCTTTTGTATCTCTTTCTCCATTTGGCTTATTCTACTTTTTAAGGAGTTGTTTTCTTCATACATTTCTTTTCTTTTCCTAGCTGTTGACTCTCTCATGCATATCTCATTTCTTTTCTCATTTTTTCTTCTACCTCTCTTATTTGCCTTTTAAAATCTTTTATGAGCATTTCCCAGAAGCTTCTTTGGGCTTGAGACCAATTTATCTCACTCTTTAAGATTTCTTCTGATGACATTCTGTCCTGTGAGTTTGTGTTTTCATCTTCCCTTTCACCATATCAGCTTTCTATGGTCAAAATTATTTTCTGTTTTTTGTTAATTATCATTCTTTTTCTTTTGCTATTTATTCTTTGTTTAGCTTTAAGATGGAGCTCTGTTCCTTGGGTAAAAATGAATCTGTAATTTAATACTAATTTTTTTAAAAAATAATTTCTTCAGAGGAAGTTCAATCAAATACTGAAATTCAGTATTCTGGATCTGAAGAAATTCCTCTGAGGAAATTATTATTTTTTTATTAAAGCTTTTTTATTTGCAAAACATATGTATGGGTAATTCTTCAACATTGACCCTTACAAAGCTATCTATTACAAATTTTCCCCCCTAGTCCCCACCCCTCCCCTAGATGGCAGGAAAACCACTACATGTTAATTATGTTTAAATACATGGCAAATCAAGTATATGTATAAATAGTTCCACCTTTATCATTATTGTGCAAGAAAAATCATATCTACAAGAAAAAAATCTGAGAAAGGAAACCCAATACAAGCAAACATAGGTAGAGACCATGAAAATGTTATGTTGTGGTCCATATTTCATATCCCTCTCTCTGGGTGTACATGGCTCTCTTCACTGAACAATTAGAACTGGTTTGAAACATTTCATTGATAAAGAGAGCCATGTCCATCAGAATTGATCATCATATAGTATTGTTGTTGCCATGTATAATTTTCTCCTGGTTCTGCTCACTTCACTCAGCATCAGTTCATGCAAGTCACTCTAGGCCTCTGTGAAATCATCCTGCTGGTCGTTTCTTATAGAACAATAATATTCCATAACATTCATATACCATAATTTGTTCAGCAATTCTATATAGTATTGTTGTTGCCATATATAATGATCTCCTGGATCTGCTCATTTCACTCAGCATCAGTTCATATAAGTCCCTCAAGGTCTCTCTGAAATCATCCTGCTGGTTGTTTCTTTCAGAATAATAATATTCCATAATATTCATATACCATAATTTATTCAGCCACTCTGCAATTGAAGGGCATGTATTCAGTTTCCAGTTTCTAGCCACTACAAAAAGGGCTGCCACAAACATTCTTGCACATGTGGGGGCCCTTTCCTTCCTTTATGATTTCTTTGGGATATAAGCCCAATAGAAATGCTGCTGGGTCAAAGGGTATGCACAGTTTGATAACTTTTTGAGCAAAGCTCCAAATTGTTCTCCAAAATGGATGGATCCGTTCACAGCTCCACCAACAATGCAACAGTGTCCCAGCCTTCCCACATCCCCTCCAACATTCATCATTAACTTTTCCTGCCATTTTAGCCAATCTGACAGGTGTGTAGTAGTACCTCAGAGTGGTCTTAATTTGCATTTCAATGATCAATAGTGATTTGGAGCACCTTTTCATGACTACAAATAGTTTTAATTTCATCCTCTGAAAATTGTCTCTTCATATACTTTGACCATTTATCGATTGGAGAATGGCTTGAATTTTTATAAATATGAGACGATTTCCTATCTATTTAGAGATAAGACCTTTATCAGAAGCCTTAAATGTAATTATGATTTCCCAATTTATTGCCTCCCTCCTAATCTTGACTGCATTGCTTTTGTTTGTACAAAAACTTTTTAGCTTAATGTAGTCAAAGCTATCTATCTGGTTTTCAATTAAGAGTTCCAGTTCTTCTTTGGATATAAATTTATTCCATCTCCATAGGTCTGAGAGATAAACTATATTACGTTCCTCATTACCTACTCTAATTCCTTTAATCACTTTTTCTTCTCTTACTACCAAAGCTAACATTTCTAAGACAATATTAAATAATAATGGTGAGAGTGGGCAGCCTTGTTTCATTCCTGATCTTATTGGGAATGGTTCTAGTTTGTCTCCATTACATATGATGCTTACTGATGGTTTTAAGTAGATACTGCTAATTATTTTAAGTAAAAGCCCATTTATTCCTATACTCTTCAGTGTTTTTAATAGGAATGGGTGTTGGATTTTATCAAAGGCTTTTTCTGACCTATTGAGATTATCATATTTTTTGTTAGTTTGGTTATTAATATAATTACTTATGCTAATAATTTTCCTAATATTGAAACTGCCCTGCATTCCTGCTATAAATCCTACTTAGTCATGGTGTATTATCCTGGAGATAAATTTCTGTAATCTCGTTGCTAATATCTTATTTAAAATTTTTGCATCAACATTCATTAGGGAAATTCTTTCTCAGTTTTCTCCCTACCTGGTTTACCTATGAGCACCATATCTGTGTCATAGAAGGAATTTGGTAGTACACATTCTTTCCCTATTTTTTCAAATAGTTTATATAGTATTGGGATTAATTGTTCTTTGAATGTTTGGTAAAATTCACATGTAAATCCATCTGGTCCTGGAGATT
>JAJPUD010011477.1:23785-54402 GCA_023553655.1 Myrmecobius fasciatus | reverse complement strand
ATCCAGTGAAGGAGGCAGAGATCGTAGGTCCAAGCAAAGCAGAGATCACAGGTCCAGGGAAGGAGGCAGAGATGGCAGTTCAGAGGGAAGAAAGAAATCTGATCTCAACTTTAGGGAAGAGACAATTCACCTGCAAACGAGGCAGGGAGAGGCTCCTGTTTTCAGCCAGCTCAGTCGGTGAGGGACCTCCTAGCCCCCGAAACTCCACCTGCCCAGCCCCGGAGGCCCCCAGCATGGCCCCTTTCCTCCAATCACACCCAGGACCAGGACCTCAGGCCCCGGCCTCCCCTCCCTCCCCAAGCCCTGCCTCCATTACGTAAAACGCCTTGGCCACTGCCCTGGCCTCTTCTCCCCCCTCCCTCTTCTCAGGCTCCAGACTCCACCCTAAGGCTCCGATTTCACCTGGGCCACACCCATTCGGCTGGTCACCCGGGAATGCTCACAGATTGGGGACTCTCCTAGCAGAGAGGGGGACAGCCAGGAGGAGGCAATCTCGAGATTTCCAGGAAAGCAGGTGATTGCCAGCAAAAAGGAGTTTGTTCCCCAAATCCAGTGGGTTTGGTGAGCACATTTGTTCCGGTCTAAATTAGAAGGGGCTCATTTAAAGTCCCATGTGTAACCCCAAGAGCATCATCGGGACGTTGGACCCACTTGGGGTCCATCAGCCCTTAATGCAAACACACTTAAGATCTGACATTAAGGGGCTGTTTGGGGGTTGTAAGAATAAAAATTGAATGTGGCTGCATCAGAATTACTCCGTTGTGTTCTCTGAATGGAATCAAGCTAGAGGATCAAAAGTTAAAAGGACAAGTGGTTTTTAAAAAATGTCCTCTAGAGGGGCAGCTAGGTGGCGCAATGGTTAGAGCACTAGCCCTGAAATCAGGAGGACCTGAGTTCAAATTTGATCTTAGATACTTCCTAGCTGTGTTACCCTGGGCAAGTCACTTAACCCCAAATGCCTCAGCAATATATATATCCAATGGAATTATAAGATAATCAACCGAATTAATGTTATTTGACTGGCAGTTTTGTTGCATATTTAACCGTTATAAGATACTATTATTATGCTGCTCATTATTCTCTTTTGGGGATTTGGGTAAAACATTTTATAAGAAATGCTGTTAATACTGAAAAAAAAAAAGATTTCAAGAAGGATATGTAATTGTACCTTTAGAAATTGAACTCTTGGGGCAGCTAGGTGGCGCAGTGGATAGAGCACCAGCCCTAAAGTCAGGAGGACCTGAGTTCAAATCTGGTCTCAGACACTTAACATTCCCTAGCTGTGTGACCCTGGGCAAGTCACTTAACCCTAATTGCCTCAGCAAAAAGCAGAAAAAAAAAAAAGAAATCGAACTCTTCTTTTTATCTGGATACTGTAAAATTATGAGTTAAACTGTAGAAAATGTAATTACAATGCTAAAAAAACCTCATCTATTTAATTGGATATATTTTGTTTAAAATGAATAATAATTCTTACCAAATAATGAATTCTCATCCCAAACTCTTAAGTCTTTACACTAACCAAATACAAGGTTATTGTGTGATATCTTACAACATTTTTCAAGATAAGGTCAAAATGGATCTGTGACCCACAGAGAGATTTTATAAGAAAATTAGAACATGGAGCCTATAACTAATTAGACTTATAGATAGGTGAGCTTACTCTTTGAGGAAAATACAAAAGAGTTTTAAAATTTTCCTTATTGTTGGGCAGCTAGGTGGCGCAGTGGTTAGAGCACCAGCCCTGAAGTCAGGAGGACCTGAGTTCAAATCTGGTCTCAGACACTTCCTAGCTGTGTGACCCTGGGCAAGTCACTTAACCCCAATTGCCTCAGCAAAAAAAAAAAAGCCAAAAAAAAAAAAAAAAAAAAAAAAATTTTCCTTATTGTTAAAAGGACAATTCTTTGTTCAGGCTTTCACCTTGAATAAATAGGCAGAGAATTGAAAGAACTTTATTATAATATGTCAAGGCTGCAACACATTAAAGGGCTTATCACTGCAGATAAGCAAGGGATTCATGGAACCAGCTTTTATTGATAATTTTTGTAATGAAATAAAAGACAATTTGGACAGATCCATGACAGTAAGAGGGATGTTGCATGTCAGCACCTCCCAAATGCAAGTACATGAGATCTAACAGATACAAACAGGGAGGGGATGACTTGTGATTTGGCAATACAAACAGACAGGTTCAAGGGAGCCCCTAACATTTCTCAACATTTGCAATGTGATGAATAGGAGGTAGCCCCAAAGCAACATCCTGGGGGATGCCTTCTGCAGCACTGACCACATTATGGACTGGAAAGGATACATTTTATAGTTTTGTTTTTCTTCATTTCTTATGAGGTTAATTTTTGTGAAGGTGTCACTCCCAGCTGAAAAACAATCGAAAATACTCCATCATATTCTTACTCAGATTTCTTCAGGAGTCTCTCATATCTAATTTTTCTAAAATTCTATTCTTTCCCTTAATTCTTTATTTTATTGTTAGATTTATGTAGGCCTGATAGGTGTGAATTGGTCTCCCACCCTCTGTGCGTGTACGTGTGTGTGTGAATTAGTATGTAACTCACAACATTTGTCTCATGATTTTGGATGGTCTGTCATGTGATGCATCTATGTTTAAATATCAATTCATTGTCTATAGTGCATTTTAGCAAAAAGTGATTTCCCCTGGTCCTCTCTTTAAATTAGGGTTCTTTTTGCTTTTACCTTGTCTGAAATCATGATGTATACCTCTGCCTTTTTTATTTCAGCTGAACTATAAGAAATTTTACTCTAGTCTCCTATTTTAACTTTTTTTGAAATATGTCTTTTATAGACAACTTATTATTAGATTCTAGTTTTTAATTAAAGCTGTTATCCTCATCTATTTTATGGGTGAGTTCATCCCATTTACATTCACAATTATAACTGTTAACTGTGTATTTACCTTTATTTTATTCTCTTCTATTTATATTTCTCTTTATTACCATGTTCCCTCTTCAAAAGTCCCCTTTTCTAACCTCTCTGAATCTAAGCTCTCTTTTACCCCACCCTTTCCCTTGGTCTTTTCCTTTCCTATTTCTCTTTTAGGTAATATGGATTTCTATAGTCAATTGTATGTATACACACACACACATACACACAGACCCACAGACACACAGACACACATAGAGATACATACCTGTATGCATATACATGTGTATAGCTATTTATGCTGTGCACATATGTGTATATATGAATATATGTAGATGTATATATGTGTGTGTGTGCTCCCTGTTTAATCATTTCATTTTCCCCCATTATAAATACTCTTCTTTGCACACCTTTTATATGAGATAATTTTCCCCCTAACTCAGCTCCCTTCCCCCTCCTTCCAGTGCATCCACCTTTCGCATCCTTTCATTCTTTGGGGAATAGTCTCAACACCCATAATCTCTAACTAGACTCATTCTAATCACCCTAATGATTACAAACATCTCAGAGGACATAAGTATCACCCATTTGGCCACATAGGAATGCCAACAGTTTGACTTTTTCAAGTCCCTTATGATTTCTCACTTATATTTTTCTTCTTATACTTCTTTTGCATAGTTTTAAAAAAATTATTAAAGCTTTTTATTTATAAAACATATGCGTGGGTAATTTTTCAGCACTGACCCTTGCAAAGCCTTCTGTTCCAAATTATCCTCTCCTTCCCCCAACTCTTCCCCTAGATGACAGGTAGTTCAATACATGCTAAATATGTTAAAATATATGTTAAATCCAACATATGTATACATAGTTATAGTTATCTTGCTTTTGCATAATTTTTATTTTTATTTATTTTTATATTTTTTGCTTTTTTTTTTGCTGAGGCAATTGAGGTTAAGTGACTTGCTCAGGGTCACACAGCTAGGGAATGTTAAGTATCTGAGACCAGATTTGAACTCAGGTCTTCCTGACTTCAGGGCTGGTGCTCTATCCACTGAGCCACCTAGCTGCCCTTTTTGCATAATTTTTAAACCTCATATTTTCTATTCAGTTCTAGTGTCTTCAGGAATGTGTAAAAATCCTCTATTTCATAAAATATTAATTTTTTAACTTGTAGGATTACACTGAGTTTGTTGAGGAACTTATTTTTGGATTCAATCTTACTTCTTTTGCCTCCTTAAGTATCATATTCCAAATCCTACAAGATGAAATCCTCTAAGCTGCTAAATCTTGTATCATCCTGGTTGTGAGTTTTCTTTCTTTCTAGGTACTTATAGTACTTTCTTTTTAACCTAAGGGTTCTGAATATTGTCTGTAATATTCCTGGGAATTTTCATTTTGAAATTTTTTTTTTTCACATGGTAACCCATAAATTCTTTGAAATTCTACTTTCTCACTAAGTCATCAGTTCTATGGGCAGTTTTGCTGTACAATTTCTCAATACTGGATGTTTAGGTTCGTTCTTCTTTTTTTTTTATTGTGGCATTCGGGTAGTCTAAGAATTCTTAATATACCTTTCCTTAAACTCTTTTCCAGATCAGTTTTAAAAAAAACTATCTAGAAAATAGTTCATAATTTATTGTTCTTTTTAAAAAGTTATTTGAATTTCTTTTATTGTTTCTGGATGTCTCAAAAAGTCATTAAGTTCAACTTCACAAATCTCATTTTTTTTTTTTTTTTTTTTTGCTTTTTGCTGAGGCAATTGAGGTTAAGTGATTTGCCCAGGGTCACACAGGTAGGGAATGCTAAGTGTCTAAGACGGGATTTGACTCAGCTCCTCCTGACTTCAGGGCTGGTGCTCTATCCACTGCGCCACCTAGCTGCTCCACAAATTTCAATTTTGAAGGATTTATTCTCTGCAGTGAATTTTTTTACAGCTTTTTAAAAAAAAATTGAGTAATCTGGGGTTAAGTGACTTGCCCAGGATCACACAGCTAGGAAGTATTAAGTGTCTGAGATCAGATTTCAACTTCAGGTCCTTCTGACTTCAGGACTGGTGCTGTATCCACCACACCACTTGGATGTCACTTTTTTGCATCTTTTACCATTTGGCCAATTGTAATGTAAGGGAACTTAAAGGCCATAAATTTCAGCCCCTCTCATTTCCTGGATGGGGAAACAGAGGCTCAGTAGTTCAGTGACTTGCCCAGTTCCATTGCTTAAAAGTGTCTGAAAAAGTATTACAAGTCCAGCCTTCCTGTGCCCAAGTCCTTCCACTCTGACCTCCTGGGATAACAATACTCCTGCACCTGCTCTCACCTCACTCACCTGCCCAGGAAGTTCTTGGACTTTCCTGTTTCAGGATCTATGGGACTTCCCCTTGCTCAAATTGGGAATTAAAATCATCTCTGAGAATGGAAGTCATGAGCCTAAGGAAGAAGGAAGGGATGAGGATGAAGCACCACCTGTAATTTAGTTCTCTTTAGAGAAGGGGGGCATGCAGGAGGGGCCATGAGATTATTCCCAGGATGTTAAGGGTGGTTTCCATAGCATTTTTTTTTGGGGGGGGGGGCTTTGGTGGAAGATGGGAAGGAGATCATTGAAAAGCTAGTTGGGAATCAGAAATTTCTGTTTGCTTGACTTCTTCCACAGAAATGTGGGGTGCTTCCATAGATTCCATTATCTAGAAAATAAGAGAAAGCTGTAGGTGCAGTGCAGAGAGCTGTGGGTCTGGATTCAGAAAGACCCAACTTTATATCCATTCATTTATTACCTCTGTGCCCCAGGTAAGTCAATTAACCTCAGTTTGCCTCAGTTTCCTCAATTGTAAAATAAAAATAATATCACCACCTAACTCACAGGATTGTTGTGAGAACTAAATTAGAAAATACACAGTACTGGCACATAGTAAGTATATATAAATGTTTATTCTGTTCTCTCTCTACCATTAGTGAAAGACTTTGGGGGAAATCTGAAGCAGGACCAAGGATACATTTGCTCTATAAGACTTTGGAGACTGAGATTAGGAATGTGAGCTACAAATTCATGCTTGTCAACAAGAACCTTCCAAAGACCAGACCCAACTCAAAGAGGAAGAGGCTGCTTTGGGAAGTAGGGGCTTCTTTTCACTGCCCATTTTTTCCCTGAGGCAATTGAGGTTAAATGACTTGCCCAGGGTCACACAGCTAAGGAATGTTAAGTGTCTGAGGCCAGATTTGAACTCAGGTCCGACTTCAAAGCTGATGCTCTATCCAATGCGCCACCTAACTGCCCCATCACTGCCCATCTCTAAGGAAAAGCCGTCCAAGCAGGTTTCAGAGATTCGGCAGACAACATTCATGTTTGGAGAGAGGTTAGACTAGAGCAACCTCTGAGGTGACTTCCAAGTCTGAGGTCCTTCAACACTGGCTCCTTAGAACCAGTAAGCGACAGCTTCAGGGGCAACAAAGGAAACTCTCAACTTAGTATCACTCAATGCAAAGACCTTTATTACTTACTTATCAGTGGAAAATTTCAAATAGACAAATGTCTTTGTAAGAATAGTCATTGTATTAAGCTAAATTTTGTAATGCTTTTTCTAAAGGTTAAGTTTATTTTTCCCACTTAAGTGGGTAAGTTCCTCTTTTCTTTAGGCCCCTGAAGTAACTTCCTTTTTCTAGCAGCTGCACATGTACCATAATAGTGGTATTCACAACCACAAATGTCTGGCTGCAGAACAGGATTTCTAAGGCAATCTCATTTTGATAGGCAGGATGACAGACATTAGTCCTAATCCAACAGAACACTAGATTTAATAGTTGTCACGCCCTAAAAATATCCTATCATGCTCGCCCCTAAAATGCCCATATTCCCAATATTAGCCATGATACCGGAGTACATGCTACTTACTTAAGGATGTCCCAACCTAATCACAAATCAAGTGACCTGGCTCATCATATTTTTGTCATTTTCCAACACTTGTTAATTTCTTGCTCTTAAAAAAAAAAGATTTTATAATAAAAGAAAAATCTGGCAACCACGACACCATGTATTTAAAGTATGAAAGTCATTATTAGTCAGATGATAGTAATTCAGTGGAATTTATTTTAAAATTACGTTACAGGAAAAATGATCACTCATCTCCCCTGGCAGATTATTAATCATATCTAAAACTTGGTGTAGAGTTATCCAGTATGCAGCAAATACAGCCAATTAAAGAGATAAAAATCATTTATGTCGTATTTATCAGGCTTTCTTTCTAGTTTTTAAAGCTTACTCTAAAGAATTTCAGATGCTGCTTTCTGTCTTATTCCAGAATGTTTCGATTTTGATTTCTCAGTCATTGCTTAAGCCGCAGGGCTGTTATAAAGAGTAAGACTGAAGTCTGTCTCTTCAGAAGGCTTTTAGAGGAAAAATATTACCCGTTGACTATTTAATCCTTTTGGAACAACTTTGCTAAATCATAGCAGTTCAATTCATAACATATAAAACTTACTTGAGCCAAATGACATTGGTTTGGCCCATTTCAAAGTAAATTTATCCAAGCACACGGACAAAATCAGACTATAATGGGTGGTGGTGGTCAGTCTCCTCCAACCTCTTATCACATAATTAAAAAGATATTTCAGACAAAGACAAAGACACTTCATTATTACAATTTTTAGGTCTGTTATCACATTAATTTTAATAACTCAACAGAGAACTGACCTCTCTAACAGCACTTTACAATATTTTAGAAAAATTTCATATAAGAGCATGAATTTAAAGGCATATTGTCCTAATTAATATTCTTCAGTACATAATATTGAAAAATGAGAAATTTAAGAAATATCCTGTTGCTTTTAAACAGAATGTCAAACTTCTTGACTTCTCACAAATTTCAACTATTCAATTTGATACAATATTAACTTATTTTTTCTTAGAGATTATCCTTGATATTCTCTTTGATATGTTATTTAATCCAAATCCCGTTAACAATAGTCAACATTTATTCATTGCTCACTATGCTAAGCATATTATTATTTTTTAATTTCTCCAACAGCCCTTGAAGGTAGGTGCTATTATTCATATCCTCTTTTCATATAAAAATAGATTAAATTCTCTGATAGATCCTGATTAGTAGTTTCAGAATGAGGTTTTGACAAACTCCAACCCAGATTTATACCCAATCCCAAATAATACAATCTAAATCTCAGTTTTGCCAAGAACCCACTGTTTTTAGCTAACTTATTTTGTAATTTTTCAAAATTCAGTGTTTTAAATATATATTACAAAGTTTCTCAATCCCAAACTGAAAAGAGCAGCTGATGTGATGAATAGTCAACATTACATTGAGTCTAATTAAAACAACTAAGTATAAATTAAAGAACAGTATCTTTAACTGACATAGGCCACTATGGTGATACAAAAGCTTTAATGTTTTTTTAAAGCAGTTACATCACTTTCACCAACTCTTTGATTTTACAACTATTTTTATGTACATCATTTCCATATTTGCATACATTTTTAGAGAAAATATAAATACAGTATTTTATTTTTAAGTTGGTAATTCAGCATTATCAAATATTGACCACCATTGCATATTGTGAATTTCCAATTCAATTTTTAAAAAATGTGGGACAGGAAAACAAATTGCTATGGATTGCTTATTGTTAAATAGCAGTGAAATCAGCCTTGCTAATGTTTCTTTTCTTTTCTTTTTTTTTTTTTTACTTTTTGCTAAGGCAATTGGGGTTAAGTGACTTGCACACAGCTAGGAAATGTTGAGTATCTGGGACCAGATTTGAACTCAGGTCCTCCTGACTTCAGGGCTGGTGCTCTATCCACTACGCCACCTAGCTGCCCTCCCATACACATTTAATCATCAGTACTCAGCCAGTCTTAAGACAATCTTAATTGTGAACACAATCAAAAATAAAGCTATTCAGTTTACCAGCTGGTATCCAAAAGAAAGGAAAAAGTTTATATCAGTGAGTTAGTACCAGTTAGCACAACTCTAGTTCTAGGCAAAAGAAAAAGAGAATAAAATACCACCACTCTTATTTAATAATGGGACCATCTAAAAAATCCACATTATAGATGGAATCACTGGTTATTTTTTTTTTCAGGTAAAATTTCCATCATATAAGGGGCTAAACTCACAAATCAATGCTATAAAATAACAGCATTTTTTCATAGTCACTATTAATATACATGATATATAAAAAGATAGACAATACTTATACTCTAAATACAAATGGAGAGGACTTATTAAAAACCATAGTCAGAACTTATAAATAAAGTGGAGAAGACAAATGCCAAGAAGACAATTCCTGCTCTGATCATAACAGCCCTAACTTTTTTGTGCCATCATCCTTCCTCCAATCATTGCCAATCCAGTGCATAAGCAATGCCCCACTGTTCCACCCACTGCCACACCATAAAGGTCCTCTCCCTTACTGCCCAAACAATTGTAGTTAGCTGAGAGCCATCACCCCATCCTGCTAAGAGTGTTAAAGTAAGAGCTTGAACAAAAATAGGAGAAATAAAATTCAGCCACTTCTTCCAAGGCATGGTTGTGCTTGTACCAATCCTAATATCTCTTCATTTAAGAGTTTAGTTTTTTGAAGTTCTTCAATCTTTTTTTCCTTAGTTCTGCTTGAACTTCTTCCAGTTCCTCCTGACCCTCATCTGCACCCATCTTCAAGCCTTCCCCAAGCATTCTGATACCCCAAATCGCAAATAACACAGGTGACACATAATCTGTGTCTACTCTGGGAATAACCATGTTGGCACTGCAGAACAAAGCAGAGAAACATGCTATTAGGCTCAGGGTCAGCAGAACAGCTGCTAGCCCAGCCATCCAGTTATAGCACAGTGCCATGACAGCAGGTCTAAAGAACATCTTATCCCCTAATTCATAGACAATAATAGCTGAGATGGCAGCCACAAATACATGGTTAAATCCCAAAGTTGGCTGGCCAACAGGATCCTCATTATTAAGATGAATTGGGGAAGCTGGTATAGATCCTTTCTTGACTTTTTGGTTGAAGAGATGCCCCAGGCTTCTTGTTGCTGCTCCTGGAGTCTTCCTTGGGCAAGATTCACACTCGGAGCAGCAGCAGTAGCAGCAACTGAGGAGGCCCATGATGGGCCCCTGGGGCCACTATCCTGACCGCCAAGGGAGCCCATGAACTCACAGAGTAAAACGAATTATTTGGCTGATCATGACTGGTCCACAATGACTTCTATAAGAAGAATCCTCTGGTTTCTAGCCTAAGAATTTCTTCATTTAAATATCTGCTCTTAATACATTAAGTGAGACTTGGGAAGTTAAGAGATCTAATCTCAATCCTGAATTTTCCAGACTATTAATGTTTTTTTTTAAGAAAGCCTTTTTATTTTCAAAACATGCATAGATAGTTTTCAACATTCACCCTTGCAAAACTTTGTGTTCTAAATTTTTTCTCTCTCTCCCTTTCCCCCACCCTCTCCCCTAGACAGCAAGCATCCAATATATCTTAAACACGTGCAATTCTTCTATATACATTTCCACAATTATCATACTGCACAAGAAAAATCAGATAAAAAAAAAACAAGAAAGAAAACAAAAAACAAGCAAACAACAAAAAGTAAAAATACTAAGTTGTGGTCCACATTCAGTTCCCATGGTTCTCTCTCTGGGTCTCAGATGGCTTTCTCCATCACAAGATCATTGGAACTGGGCGGAATCATCTCATTGTTGAAAAGAGCTGCGCCCATCAGAATTGATCATCATATAATCTTGTAGTTGCTGTGTACAATGATCTCCTGGTTCTGCTCATTTCACTCAGCATCAGTTCATGTAAATCTCTCCAGGTTTCTCTGAATCATCCTGGTGATCTGTTCTTATAGAACAATAATATTCCATAACATTCTTATACCTTATTCAACCATTTTCTAACTGATGGGCAAACTCCAGTTTCTAGTTTCTTGTCACTACAAAAAGAGCTGCCCCAATTTTGCACGTGTGGGTCCCTTTCTTTCTTTTATGATCCCTTTGGGATACAGCCCCAGTAGAGACACTGCTGGATCAAAACTATGCCTTTGGGCATAGTTCCATATTGCTCTCCAGAATGGTTGGATCAGTTCACAACAATGTATTAGTGTCCCAGTTTTCCCAAATCCCCTCCAACATTCATCATTACCTTTTCCTGTCATCTTAGCCCTAACCCATCAATAGTCCTTTGGGATTATTTTACTTCATTGTATTGCTGAGAATAGCTAAGCCATTCCCAATTCATGGAACAGTACTGTTATTACCATGTATTTTTTCCTGGTTCTATTCACTTTACTATGCATCAGTTTATGGAAGTCTTTCCAGGTTCTTCTGAAATCCTCCTGCTTTTTATTTCTCACAGCAAATCAAACTCCATTACAATCATATAGCACCCCTTGTTTAGCCATTGCCAATTGATGAGTATCTACTCATTCTTATTGGAAATTTTCTAATAAATTATGCCCAAGAGAAGCTATTCCAAACCTCTTTCCTTCCCAGTCTTTCCACATATATCATTCGTCACCCTGAGACAAGGTTATGAACTCCCAACCTTCATTTAAGGAGAAAGTTCATCTCAAAGATCTTTGAATTCCTTACCCAGCTTGACTACTGTGGGAGCTTCTCAGACTCACTTCTTCATCCTGTCTTCACATTGGCTACCTGCACCACTGCCTCAATTTCTGTTTTTTTGTCTTTCACCATTGGATTGACAGTTTCTTGGGGCTAGGGACTGTTTATATTTATTCATATTTGTATGCCTAGCTCTTAGTACAGTTTGACTAACAGTAGCTGTTTGAGGAATATTTATTGTTAATTATACCCAAATACTCTCATTTGGGTCCTGATCTCTTATTATACTTTAAAATTAAAGCTTAAAATTTTTAAAAATTTTTAAAAGATTTTAAAAAGCTTTAAAAATTCAAGCTGAGCCCTTTGTGCTTCCAATTGCCTTTTACACAACTTGACTAGTGGCTAATTCAAAATGTCTTACAATCAACATGTGTACAACAGAACTCATTTTCCTTCTTTTTCTTTTTCCTATTCCTTTCAAAAGTCACATTATCTTGCCAGTCCCTTAGCCTCACAACCAAGGTGTTCTCCTTGAATACTTTCTCATCTCAACTTATTCATTTATGCAACATCTCTGAAATACATGCTCTTCTCTCCACTTTTTGTTTCAACCTTCTTGGTGCAAACCATCATCACCTCATCCTTGGACTACTGCAATAGTCTGCTGGTAGATTAGCCTGATTCATGGCCTTTCCACTCCAATGCACCAAAGACCCAACTATGATACTTCTTTATTTAATAAATTCCAGTGATTCTCTACTACTTCCAGGATCAAATATAATACCCTCTTGCATTCACAGCTCTTCAAGAACTAGGCAACACTTCTTACATCTTACTATTCCAGGAAGAAGATCCTCCATCTTTTGGCTTCACTAAATTTCTTTCTCTCCTCCATGGGCAATATGTTCTTCCTCCCTATCCCCTTGCTACCTTCGAGTAATGCTATAAGCCAATTAGAAGAACAAGGGATCCTCTACCTCTCAGATCTGTACAGAAAGGAGGAATTTATAATCAAAAAAGAAATAGAAAACATTATGAAATGCAAAATGGATAGTTTTGATTTCATTAAATTAAAAAGGTTTTGCACAAACAAAGCCAATGCAGCCAAGATTAGAAAGTAAGCAGATGACAGGAAAAGATAATGATAAATGTTGGAGGGAATATGAGAAAACTGGAACACTAATGCATTATTGGTGGAAGTGTGAATCGTTCTAACCATTCTGGAGAGCAATTTGGAACTATGTCCAAAACACTATCAAACTGGGCATACTGTTTGATCCAGCAATGTTGCTACTAGGTCTGAGGTCTTTATCAGAAATGCTGAATGTAAAAAATTTCCCTCAGTTTTCTGCTTTCCTTCTAATCTTGGCTGCATTTTAATTTAACATAATCAAAATTATCCATTTTGCATTTCATAATGTTCTCTAGTTCTTTTTTGGCCATCAATTCCTTCCTTCACAGATCTGAGAGATAGACTATTCCTTGTTCTTCTAGTTTGCTTATAGTATCACCTTTTATGTGTAAATCATGAACTCATTTTAACCTTATCTTAGTACAAGGTGTTAGGTGTTGGTCAATGCCTACTTTCTGTCATACTATTTTCCAGTTTTCCCAGCAGTTTTTGTCAAATAGGAAATTCTAATCCCAGAAGCTGGGGTCTTTGGGTTTATCAAACACTAGATTACTATAGTCATCAATTATTGTGTCTTGTGAACCTAATCTATTCCACTGATCCCTCACTCTATTTCTTAGCCAGTACCAAATGGTTTTGGTGACTGACTATCTATTATATTATCTATCTATCTATAGTAATTGGGGAAAATCAAAGAAGGTACTAACACTTTGGGGAAACCAAGAAAGTCTTGCACAAGAAGGGATTTTAGCCCAGGCTTGCAGGAAGTTTTTGCCTATGAAACCAGGAGGCAGAGAAAAGGAGGAACAATATTCTAGATACAGGATGGGATAGGGAGGCAACCAGGAAAATGCAGAGTCAGGAGTCAGAGAGTCATGTTAGAGGAAGAGCAGGGAAAGAATATGTGAGAATATTGGAAAGAAACAAAGGGGTTAAGTTCCTGCAAGGAAAACAAATCCTCTGTTCTTCCAGACTGAATCCTCAATTATGACCAAGAAAAGTAATTGAGAATGGAGTATCACCCCATGGACTCATTGCCTAGTGGAAATAGCTTTCTACATGGAAATGAGTCCTCTGGGCCTCTTAGTGAAATGCAGGTCTCTCATCTGACCTCAGAGAAAGCCACTGTTCTGCACAGTGACTCAGAGTGCTACTTGCTTTGGATTTTCCATTTACATTCATATAGTGGATATGTTTAACATCCTCTGTCTATGGTTTCTCTGTTTCAATTCATTTCTCTCTGCATCACTTCATACAAGAAGAAGGGGCACAAGTTAGAGAAGAAAAAAGAGAAATTGAATGCAGGGGGCCAATATTTAATAAGCTTTAGAACAAAAATGGGCGGGGAAAAAGTTTCAATTTTAACAAAAACTGGGGGGAAAACTGGGAAGAAGTTTAGCAGAAATTAAGTTTAGGCTCCCAGTCTCCACCTCTTGTTTCACTGAACTCAGAAGAGAGACTGGATCTCAAAATAAAAGTGACCAATTAAAACCCATAAGAAAAAAGATGAAAGAGAAGGAAAGAGTGGCAGGAAGCAGTACTCCCATAAGTCTTACAAACAGATAGAGAACATGGTCCAGCCTGAATCCTGAGGGGGAATTCCAAAAAACTACAGTAAGGCATTGTTGCAAAGCAGACCAGTATAGGAGGAGAGACAGAGACAGAGAGAGAGAGAGAGAGAGAGAGAGAGAGAGAGAGAGAGAGAGAGAGAGAGAGAGAGAGAGAAAGAGAGAGAGAGAGTGGGGGAGAGAGAGAAGGTGGGGGAGAGGAGGAGAGAGAGAGAGAGAAAGGAAGGAACAGAGAAACTGGACAGAGACACAGACAGACAGAAACAGAGAGAGAGAGAATAGAGAGACAGAGGGAGAGATAGAGAGGGAGAGACAGAGACAGAGAGAGAAACACACACAGAGAAAGAGACAGACAGACAGACAAAGACAGAGAGCCAGAGAACAATAAAGAGAGACAGAGACAGAGATTGGGGAAGGAATCAAGTCAAAATGGGCCTCGCTGGAGCATTCTAACTCAGGGAGAGGCTGTTTTTCAGGCCCAGAAAGGGTCCAAGAGTCAGTTGTAAAGGACTAGGATTCAGGAACATGACAAGTGGCAGCCCTATCACTTACTGCCAATTCAGAGGGAAACAAGCAGAGCAGAGAGAAGGGACATATGGCCAGAAGTGGCAGCTGCTGAGTGAGGGCTGGGTGCTGGGCATCTGGCCAGGTCTGAAGCATAGAACAAATTCAGAAGAAAACAGCAGCTGTGGGACTTTCAGGCCAGGAGAAGAGAGGGGTCCCCGGTCCAGCTTCCAGTCCACACTGAGGCCGGCAAAGGAACAGCCAGGGAAGGAATCACAGTTGAACAAGGACTCTGGAGTTCCATTTCTTTTTCTTTTTTTCTAGCAGGAACAATTTAATTTTTTGACTTTGACTACCAAACCACATTAACCTTTTGGCTTAAAAAGAAATAGAAGCTATGTACACTCAAAATTTTATCTAGAATCTAGAAGAAGCTTACCAACTTGTCATAGATCAATCAACATCCAGCCCCAATTGTAAAAATAAAACATATTTTACACAAAAGAAAGAACAAATTTTAAACATATAACCTTCAGTAGCCTCACTGCTGATTAGAATATCACTGTCCCCTCATTTGGGGGACTTTCCCCAAAGTTTCCTACATTTGCCAAATCATTAAGATTTTCTTAATTGGAAAAAGAGATATTTCTTTCATAAACACTTATGGGAAGGATCAGAGCAGCCACAAACCAGACATTATGAATTATTGGAAAAGCACTTATTGAGCTCCTATTCCTACCAGGTGTCAAGTGTCATGCTCTCCAATGGGCATAATAAACAGAAGGACTGGGCATGTTCAAGGACACATGGGGGAAGATAACACAACAGATTGTCCAGGTACTGAGCAAAGAGAAAGACTTAAAAGTATTGGGTCCTAAAAGTCCTAAACATGCATCAGAGGGGCAGATTACATGGCCCAGGAAAGCATCTTTAGGTTGCCACTAAGCCTGATGACAGTGTTGGTTGGATTCCTGATGTTCTGTCTCTTTGAATCAGCACAGTTGTCTAGCTGACTTATGATCACTGAGTCCAAGAGCAATCTGATGAAACTCCATGTGGAGCAAGGGCACAGAGGTATTGCCATAGGGATTGCAGAGATCAGACAGGGATCTAGGTCAGGAGCACTGAAAGCTGCCCACCCTGGGATGTGGGAGCAAAGCAACACTGAATACCCCCAAGAAAGCAGACACAGGATATTCCATCCAGAAGTGTAGAGAGACTGATCCTGACATCAACTTCAAAGTCGGGATGGGGTCTATAAAGATAAGCAAATTAAAGACTCCCCCTGCTAAAACTACTGGGGTGAGAAGGCTGCTCAAGACAAAAGATCAAGAGAGGAGAATACCTTCAAACCATCCCCAAGCAGAGTCTAAAGGAAAAGCGGGAACTGGGTATAAATTCAACCAGAAATCATGGGAAAGATCAGGCCAGATTAAGAGAGATATAAATGTTCTCAGAAATGATGTGAGAACACTAGAGGAAGAAATAGGAAATGAAATGAAAATGTGGGAGAAAGAATCCAAAGGGAAAATGCTGTGGGAGAGCATTTGGTTTAGAATCAGAGTGAGAACACACACAGGGTTTAAGTCAAACCTTTGTTTTGCCAAAGTAGGCAGACCAAATAGCATGGGTAAGTAATTGGCTCTCAGGGTTAGGGGCAAGAGTGTTTATAGACCACAAATCTGGCTCTAAACCATAGTTAGGAATACTAAAATTGCTATCAAAATGCAAAGTTGTTTAAAAAAACAGTATCTTTTTAGATAGAAGTCGAGCCATAGAATCTCCTGAAAACAGAAATTGTGAAAACATCAATATGGTTGCCTGGGTTCAAAGGACAGTTACTTAGGAAGTGTTCCTCTTGTGTCCTTAACAAGTTTAAACATACTTATACCAGGGATTTTAGAAAATGCTTAGGCTGGTAATTTTCACAGTCTAGCCTAGGAGTCAGAGTCAGGGTCCAACATGTCTCCTGCAGAATTATGGGTTTGGCCCAAGAGCTTCACAATGTGTCCAAGCAACAAACATATAGCAAAATATAATTGGCAAAGCCAAGCCATATTGCCATGAAATGCTGAACAATATTACAACAAAATCAAAAGAGAAGAAAAAGGTAAAGTTTCTCAGATCAAAAAAAAAACCTAGAAACCTGGAAATCCAATGAAAGAGAGAGAATTTACGAATCACTGGCTGATCTCAAAAGCTGATCTCCAGGTGACAAAAGATGGAATATGCTATCCACATCCTGAGAGAGATGAAGGATTCAGGGCAGGATGAGACAGAATTTTTCTTTCACATGGACAATGCAGGAAGATTGTCCCTCAATAGAAATGTTTTTGAAATCCCTCCACTGTTTGTGATGGTCATTTTCTTATCACATTTACCAATCCTAAAGTCTTTCTAATTATTAGTGATTTGGTTCCAGATATGGACCATTTTGTTATATGGTTGTTGTTGATAACTTGAATTTCTGTCTATTCGTAGTTTTTCGATCATAGGTCTATTGGGGAATGGTGTGTGTGTGTGTGTGTGTGTGTGTGTGTGTGTAGCTATATATATCAATATATATGTGCGTATATATAATACATAAACATACATATATGCATGTGTGTATATATGCCTGTATATAGCCACTCTTTAAATATCTATAAAGGATTTAAATATCCTTTAAATAAAGGAAATGAGACTTTTATTAGAAAATTTGGTAAAAAATCATTTCTCCAACTAATTGCTTCCTTTTTGCATTTTAGATGCATTTGCTTTTCCATGTGATTTAAAAATCCACCATTTTATTTTGTCTGATCTTGGTGACACTTTGTTGATTGTTGAACACAGGGTTACTAGGTTCATTTTTTTGTATATTAAAGACATAATGTGTATATACATTCTCTATTTCAGCATAAGAGTTTCAGGGAGTACCACTTTCCGCTGTAGTCTCAGATTTAGCCCTACTAGGCTTTCTTCCTGGAACACTGGATGAGGCTTTGGAATGAGACCAATGAATATACTTTTGATAAGAACATAGATTTGCCCAATAGAAGCCACTGAGTTCTATATTCCCATTTTTAAGATGCATAAACTGAGGCACACTGACGATGTTCCTCACCCAGAGCTACACAGCTAGAGAACATCCGAGATAGAATTTGAAACCAACTTTTCCCAATTCCAAACCTTCTTCCCTATTCAGCACAACACAATGTTTTCACCCCGAATCTCCTGAATATCAATCTAAATAAAACTATCCATAGCTTTTAGTTCATTGTTATTGCTATGAGATTTATAGTCCAAGAAGACAAAATGATGATAGTTGCAGCTTACATTTAGTGATTTAATGCTTGCAAAACACTTGATAGTTATCATCTCATTTAATCCTTTCATCAACTCTGGGAAGTAGGTGCTATTATTATTATCTCTATTCTACAGATGGGGAAACTCAGGCAGGAACAGCTGAAATGATTCATCTAGCATCACACAGCTAGTCAGTATCAGAGGCAGAATTTTTGAACTGAAGTCTTGTAGACTCAGGGACAGCCCTCTTTCATATGGTCACACCACAGGCTCAAATAAGCATTACAAATAAATGTCCAATAGATAGCAAAATATCTATGCTGGGACTTTTTGTGCCAGCTAACATCATGAGCCAAAGCGAGCACCAATCAACTGGAGAGCGCTTGCAGAAGGCATGGTAAAATGACATCATGACAAAGGAGAGAGGAATAATGAGAAACCTTGGGATTTCAAAGAAGCATTTATCAGTTTTAGGGCTTTCTGCACAGTGTGACATTTGTGATGTCTGTGCTATAGAAAGATGCCTTCCCTCAATAACTGGATACACAAGTTTTATATCCCACAAGATTTTTCCAATATACATACAAGTATGAACTCCAGGGGAAAGCCTTCCCACAAATTTAGCTTTGTTCCAAGATGAATATTGAGAGGTCTAGTGACCTCCATCTTCCAGGGAAAAGTGGGTCCTCATTGAACACATTAATGAATCTCCTCTCCACCACTATGAATCTTTGCTATAAAGGAAGAGATGATCTTGGCCTGAAGGCTTTCCTACATTGGCTCCATAGATAGGGCTTGTTCCCAAGATGAATTTTCTGATAACTAATAAGAGCTCTGTGCCCTTCATTCATCACAAGGATATTCTCTGATAAGAAATAAAGGAAGATGTTAGCCGGAATGATTTTCCATATTGATTATATTAAGGAAATTTGTCCTTTAGCATGGGTTCTCTGATGTTTAGTAAGGGAAGAGCGTACGTAAAAAGCTTTACCACAAACTAGACATTCATAAGGTCTCTCTCCGGTGTGGATTCTCTGATGAAGAGTAAGATGGAAGCGACATATGAATCCCTTTCCACACTGATTACATTCATGAGTTTTCTCTCCAGTGTGGATTTTCTGATGGTAACTAAGACTGTACTTCTGTGCAAAAGCCTTTCCACACTGTTTACATTCATGAGGTTTCTCTCCATTGGGGATTTTCTGGTGTTCAATAAATTTGTTACACTCTTGAAACGTTTTTCCACACTGATGACATTTACAAGCTTTTTCTCCAGTATGGATTTTCCGATGTGCAGCAAATTTGTTGTATTGGCGGAAGTTCTTGCCACATGAAGCACACTCAAAGGGTTTCTCTCCAGTGTGGATTCTCTGATGCTCAACAAGACTGGAGTTGTGTCGGAAATTCTTCCCACACTGACCACATTCATATGGCTTCTCTCCATTGTGGATTCTTTCATGAAAAGCAAGATTGGATTTCTGTGAGAAACTTTTTCCACACTGCTGACATTCATAAGGTCTCTCTCCAGTGTGGGTTCTCTGATGTTTAGCAAGACCCGAGCTTCTTCTAAAAGTCTTTCCGCATTGATGACATTGATAAGGTTTCTCTCCAGTGTGGATCCTCTGATGGTCAGCAAATTTGTTATATTGTCGGAAATTCTTTCCACAATGATTACATTCATATGGTTTCTCTCCAGTGTGACTTCTCTGATGGACAGCAAGACTAGAGCTGCATCGGAAAGTGTTTCCACACCGATTACACTCATAAGGTTTTTCTCCGGTGTGAATTCTCTGATGTGTAGCTAACCCTGAGCTACTTTTGTACCCCTTTCCACATTGATTACATTCATAATGCTTCTCTCCAGTGTGGACCCTTTGATGCAGAGCAAGTTTGGAATTGCATCTGAACGCCTTTCCACACTGACGACATTCACAAGGTTTCTCTCCAGTGTGGATTCTCCGATGTAGACTAAGACGGCACTCCTGAGTGAAAGTCTTTCCACACTGATCACACTCATAAGGTTTCTCCTCGGTGTAGATTCGTTTGTGTTCCACAAGACTGGAATGCTGTGGGAAAACCTTTCCACATTCATTACATTCATACGCTTTCTTCCCATCATGGGTTCTCTGATGTTTAGCAAGATTGGAACTCTGCGTGAAAGTCTTTCCACATTCGTTACATTCAAAAGGTTTCTTCCCAGTGTGAACTCTCTGATGTAGAGCAAGATGGCACCTCTGTCTGAAAGTCTTTCCACACTGATTACATTGATAAGGTTTCACTCCAGTGTGGATTCTCCGGTGTTCAGCAAGACCAGAGCTTTGTGTAAAATTCTTGTCACACTGATCACACTTATGTTTGTCTTCATCGTGGATTGTGTGATGTTTAGCAGGATTGGAAGTTTGTGAGAAAGTCTTTCTACATTGATGACACTGGGAATGCTTCTCTCCACTGTGGATTCTCTGATGTAGAGCAAGTTTGGATTTGCATCGGAAAGTCTTTCCATTCCATTCCCAAGGTTTTTCTCCAGTGTGGGTTCTCTGATGTCCGGTAAAACGGCCTTCTTGTCTAAAAGCCTTTCCACATCGATCACATTCATTTTTCTCCTCAGTGTGAATTCTCTGATGTTCAACAAGACTGGCCTTCTGTACCAAAGTCTTTCCCCATTCATGATATTCATGTGGTTTCTCTTCAGTCTGAATTTTTTGATGATTAATAAGAGATGACTGTTGACTCAAGTTTTTTCCACAATGATAATAATCAGAAGGCTTCTCTCCTGGGAGGATTCTGTGAAGTACAACACAGATCTGTCTCCTAGTGAAGTCACTCAGGAAGCTTTGCTTGTGAGTTCCTTCCACAGAAATGCTTAGCTTTGCAGTAGCCTCTTTCATTGCAGGTCTAATCTCTCCTTCTGCAAAAAACAAACAATAAGATACATATACGTGGACATGTAGACATGCATATGTAATTATATCTCCTTACCTCCACTGGCAGAAAGTTAAATTGACCTAGATTCAATTTCCCCGGATTATATATTAGCTGAATGCCTTCAATTACAAATAATTTCACGCAAAATCCCCCTGGATCCTCATAAGACATGACACAGACAGGCTCAGAATTTTCATTCCATTCACAAGTCAGGACATGATGAAACTAACTCCCTGCACTTAGATTAGAACTCCCATTCTGTGACTGGGCATGCTCTGTCTGTGGTACTACATAGTTTTTCTCCATTGAGTTTCCTTTTCTTTTTTTCTTCTTTTTTATTAGTGCATGTTGACTTGTTTTTTCCCTGTCCTTGGACCTTCCTATGTCCTAAGACACAAAAAATTGAAATTAATTTATTAACCCTAAATTAGTCAATAACCCTATTATTTTTAAATGAATAACCCTAAAATGGGCTCTCACTGTTCAAGTGAAAAGTCAATGATTGTGGCAAACTTCAATGTTGCTTTAGTTTAAGAAATTGCCATTGCCACTGTCAATCTTGAGCAACCACCTGATCAGTCAGCAGTCATTGATACTGGGCAAGGGCTTTCACCATCAACAAAATTATGGTTCCTTTCACATGAATATTAACTTTTCATAACAATAAAGTATTTTTAATTAAGGACATAACATTGTTGCTCACATAATAGACTACAATATGGTGTAAAACATAAGTTTTATATCCAATGGGAAACAAAAATATTCCTGTGGCTTTACTGTAATATTTCCTTTACTGGGGGTGATCTGGAACTGAACCCACAATATGTCTGAATTGTGCCTATATTTTTTATCATTCTTACTTTAATTTTGACCATTTATTCCCTAATTCTGTTCTCCTTAAACAATTATTACACTCATTCTTTGTATTCTCTTATGTTCCATTAAACTAAGAATCTTTCCATTCAAAAATACTCTCTTTTCTCTACATCAGCTAGGAGTGAGGTTCCTGATCTGTTGCCTCTTCTCAAATCACCACCATGTTTTGTAGGCCAGATTGGGAGCTCCCTAATAGCAGGGACTAACTTTTTCCTTCCTTTGTATCGCCATGGCTTAGCACAGTGCCTAGAAAACTGGAGGTGCCTAATCTATGCTTATTGACTGGATGATGGGGCTCAAGGCTGACACTAGGTCCCAGCCTCTACCTCAGTTGTTATAATCTTGCCTCTCTTGTAGTTGTCTGATACATCTTCTGGTTTCAATCATGTTTCTGTCTTTTTCTTGCTCCTTATCCTTTATACTAAGTTACTTTTCTCTAGTTTTAATGTTGACGGGCCTGATTAGACTCACAATGAGAATCACAGAGATTTCTTCCTAGGCTCCTGAAGCAACTAAGACTATGAGACGCTTGGGAGTTTCTCTCCCATTTCCCCAACTGGGTGCCTATCACCTTAATAACTCTTCAAGAATGGGCCAGAGTTTGAGACTTAAAGATTGAGGAGGGATCTATTTTGATGGTTTAGGCAAAGCATAGCCTTAGGCTAACTCCAAGTAAGGCAACAGCCCTTGTTCCTATTTACATATTGCTGAAAGGAGATTTAGAAAACCATGAAGCCAGCCTGCCTGGGTCCACTATAAATTTAGGCTACATAATCTCAGTGTGGCCCTCATTGTGGCAAAACTATGTTATGACATTTCTCGACCTGACTCCCTGGGGGAAGCTATGTTGCTCAGTGGATAGAGTGCTGGGCCTAGGGTCACAAAGATCCAAGTTTAAATCTGATGTCAGACACTTACTAGCTTTGTGATTCTGGACATGTCACTTAAGCCTGTTGGCCTCAGTTTCCTTATCTGTAAAATGAACTAGAAAAGGGAATGGAACATTACTGTAGTATTTTTGTGATGAAAACCCCAAATGGGGTTATGAAGAGTTAGAGAAGATTGAAATGACTGTACAACCACACCACTGACTGCCTATCCCCTTCATCACAGCAGCTTTTCCAAATGTTATCATACTTCCCCAAGCCTCCCTTATTGCTTGCTCCCACTCTCTACCCCCAGTTACCTTCCTGGAAGAGAAATTTGCCTTATATTTCATTGAAAAAAGAAATCATTGGGGCAGCTAGGTGGCACAGTGGATAGAGCACCAGCTCTAAAGTCAGGAGGACCTGAATTCATATCTAGTCTCAGACACTTAACACTTCCTGGCTGTGTGACCCTGGGCAAGTCACTTAACCACAATTGCCTCAGCAAAAAAGAAAAAAAATCATTTATCAGGAGGTAGCTTATCCTCCTCATTTCCCCAAATCAAATGCCTTCTTTTCTTTTTTGAACCCATTATTAAATGAAAGTCATCCTGTTTACTAAATCAAACCCTTTTCTATTGGTAAAGCACCCCAATTAGTACATTATCTTTGAAGACAGAATACTGCCTCTTTAGCATTCCCATTTTTTCACTAATTTTCAGCCTCTCCCACACTAATGACTCTTTTCTTATTGCCATAAATGAAACCGTTTCCATCTAATCTTCAGAATACTATAACTTGATCCCTTCAAGGCCAAGAGACATTTTTGAGTATCTCTCTTCCATTTCATGGCTAAACAGCTGAAGATGACCATTTACAACCAGTGACTCCAACGCCTTTCCTGTTTGTTCTTTGAAATGTTCTGTACTCTATCTTCCAAATTCATTGTTAACTGAAACTCATCTTTCCAAAATTACCAAAACCCTCAAAACTGGTAAATCTAATGGCCATTTCTTCATCTTCAACTTTCTTGAGTTCTTTGCAATCTTTGACACAATCACTCCATTTTCCTATCTGGGTTTTAGTGACATCCTCTACTGGGTCTCCTTTTGTCATATCCAAAACTAAATTCATTATCTCCCCCCACCCCACCCTACCATTTTCCTACTTTAGTAATGCTCTCCAGGGCATTCTCCCATAGTGTAGGCTAACAAATGACATGTCAGTACTTCTCACTGAATCTTACACATTCATACACCTGACCACCATATTCAATCTGCTATACAGTCCTTTAATTCCACCTTTGCAACATTTCTCCCATTCACCCCCTTTTTTTCTCAACACTACCGTGTCCTTAATTTTTTTATTAAAGCTTTTTATTTGCAAAACATATATATGGGTAATTCTTCAACACTGACCCTTACAAAGCTCTCCGTTACAAATTTTCCCCCCTACTCCCCACCCCTCCCCTAGATGGCAGGAAATCCACTACATGTTAATTATGTTAAAATACTTGACAAATCCAATACATGTATATATATATTTCCACATTTATTGTTGTGCAAGAAAAATCGTATCTACAAGAAAAAAAAAAAAAACCAGAGAAAGGAAACACAATGCAAGCGAACATCAACAGAGAGCATGCCCTGTCCTTGAAGTATTACAAGAGTCTGCTAGTTGATTCAGCTGCCTCAAGTCTCTGCACACTTCATTCATTCCTCCATTCAGTTGTAAAATTAGTCTTCCTAAAGTTCTCGACTGACCATGTCAACACTTACTATACAACCATGTGTGGCCCTCTAGCAAAAGAACCAAATAAAAAATCCTTTCTACATCATTCAAGAACTTCATCACTTACCCCTCTCTGGCTTTCCCAATCTTCTTTCACCATATTTCCCCTCCAGATATGCTCTAATACAGAGGTATGGGTCTTTCTATTCTATAAACAGGAGACTCCACCTCCCGACTTCCTTACCATGCCCATGCTTAGAATGCTCACCATGGCTTTCCTGAAGCCCCAGCTAGAGCCCCCCTTCCACAATAAGCCTTTTCTAGTCTTTCTTAACTCCAGTGCTTTCCTTCCATTAATTAGCTCCAAAATGTCTCTTGATAATGGATTTCTTTACATTGGCCACCTCAACACTATGTGAGCTAGAATAGGGAATGATCCTTGAATCTCTTTATATCCCTGGTGCTTAGCAGAGGACCTGGTACATAGTTGGCACTTAATAAATATTCACTGACTTGAAGAAAATCTAAGAAAGAGCTCAGCTTGGAAAACCTAAGCCCCATTTGCACTTTCAGGAGAGTTCCATGCCCCTAAATTCTGACATGTGACTTTTTATAGGATCATAGATTTATTACTAGAAGGGAGCTAAAAGATCAGGGAGTCCAACTCCCTCATTTTACAGTTGGGGAAACTGAGGCTCAATAGTTTAGTGACTTGTCCAGGAAATTACTGCAAAAAAGTGTCTCAAAAAGAATTCCAAATCAAGTCTTCCTGCCCCCAACATATAGCAGCCTCTTCTAATCACACTTCTCATATACTTGCTTTCACCTCCCTGACCTGAACAGCAGCTTCTCAGGACTTCTTCTTCCAGCATCCACAATGCTTCCCTTTGTTCAAGATGAGAGATCACATCTTCTCTGGGAGCTGGCAGCCCTGGGAATGGAGAACCAAAGGAGGTGAGCATGGAGACATACGCATAATTTAGTTCTCTTTAGGGAAATGAGACTCTCTTTATTATGTTCACACATATCTGGCTCTCTTCCTATTAGTGCTTCTAATACAATAGTCCAAACTAGGATGTGCAGCATTATCCTGTTCTGAGAGACCGCCATACTTCCTTGCCCCATCCTTTTGTGCTCCATTCTGGCAGAAATGCCTCACCCCAAACTGGGAAAAAGGGTCATTGTTCCAGCTCAGCCATGAACCCTAGCAAAAGGGACCTTGATGAATCAGCTTTTGCCCTTCCCCCTTCCCTTGTCCCCCTCATTAAAACCTATGAAAATCTTAATTTTGTTCATTCAGGGAGTCTTGGCCATTGTTGGGGAGAGTCTCCTGTTGCTGAACTCAAGGAACCTTAGTTAGTCCCAATTTTGCTTCTTGGCCAGTCTGTTATTCCAGCCATTGATGGGAGCCGCAAGCAAGGAGCATGGGGTGGTTCCCTGATCTCCAAAGGATGGTTTCCTTAGCATTTAATTTAGGGAGCTTTGGGGAGAACTGAGGAAGATCATGGAGCTGGTTTGGAACCAGAAAACTCTGGGTGCACCTTCTTGGTGGAAGGAGGGACTCACTGTGCAGTTTTCATTACCTAGAATTAGAGACATGTGGGAGTGCAGTGCAGAGGGTCCTGGGCCTGGGGTCAGCAGGATTTAAATCCGGCCTCAGACACCTGCTGTGTGCTCCTGGACAAGCCACTTAAACTCTGTTTGCTTCAGTTTTCTCAATGGGGATAATGAGTTCACCTAATGACCTAATATGGTGAAGAAAGCACTTATGGGAAACAGCAGGTGAATCAATGCTTGTTCTCACCCTTCCTTCCCCACAATGTGCTGGAGTTTGGGGGCAATGTAAAGGAAGACTGGGGATAAATGGGCTATATTAGGCTATAAAAGCTGTGATGCTTCTTAAAAAGAAGTTTATTCCCAATATTGGGCCCATCCCACAGAAGAAAGAGCTGCAAAGAGAAGTTTCAAATTCAGCAATTTTCAAAACTTTTTTCAGATCAAAGTCATGTCCAGGGAGAGATTGGTCTAAAGAACCTGTGAGATTAGTTCCACTTCTGGGATGCATCAGCACTGATCTGCTCTTTGACCTCAAGCTACCTAGAAATAGGGAGAGACGGCTTAAGAAGCAACTGGGAATCCTCCAGCTTCTCTTCATACAATATACTGATCTTTTCTAGGAAAAGTGGACAGAGGAGAGTCCTGTCTCTGGGCCACAGAAGACAGCACTTTTCTCTTCCTAGTAACTAAGAACTGCTGCAAACCCAGCACACCAGGGAACAAAGATATTCCTTTTGATTGTAGAAAAGTGCCCTTACCCAGGAAGAACAGGTTCCGGGCATTCTCCAGCATGACCTCCTTGTACAGCTCCTTCTGAGAAGGGTCCAGGAGATCCCACTCCTCTGGGGTAAAGTCCACGGCCACATCCTTGAATGTCACCGACTGCTAAAGCACCAAAAGTCACAGGGCTTAGAGCTGAAAGACATTTCAGAATTCATCTAGTCCAACCCTCACCATCTGATGGGAGGAAACTGAAACACAAAAGGGAATTTACCCAGAGGTCATACCCCTGATGAAAGTCACAGGCAAGACTGGAAGCCAAAGTCATTAGGAGCCCAATGAATACTGAGAAAAACAACGGATATCGTCCGTTGGAAGAAAGCAGAGAAATGTCTTCTTATGGAATGTGGGAGGAAGCATGTGTTCTAATGTGCTGGAGGAGGCTCCATGGGGGGAAAAGATAGAGGATAATATGAAACTTCTTCCTCATTAGAACTGAGAGAAGTGATACATTATTATTATTATTATTATTATTTTGCTGAGGCAATTGGGGTTAAGTGACTTGCCCAGGGCCACACAAGTAGGAAGTATTAAGTGTCTGAGATCAGATTTGAACTCAGGTCTTCCTGACTTCAGGGCTGGTGCTCTATCCACTGTGCCACCTAGCTGCCCCTTTTTTTTAATATTCTTTTTTTTTCTGAGAAGTGATGTATTTTAAAGAATATTCAGAGGGGCAGCTCAATGGTGTATTATATAGAGCACCTGCCCTGTAGGCAGGAGAACCTGAGTCCAAATCCAGCCTTACACTTTCAGCACTTCCTAGCTGTGTGATCCTGGGCAAGTCTAACCACCTTGCAAAAAAGAAAAGAAAGTTTGGTGCAAAGTTTGTGAGAAGCTGGCAAGTATGGTATATTATTGGGAGTTGACATAGGGGGAAAAAAGAAATTATCTAGTTTATTTCCTGAGAGGTAGAAATAAAATTTCATTT
Organism: Myrmecobius fasciatus; assembly: GCA_023553655.1. NCBI lineage: Eukaryota > Metazoa > Chordata > Mammalia > Dasyuromorphia > Myrmecobiidae > Myrmecobius > Myrmecobius fasciatus. Next base: position 26,789 of record JAJPUD010011477.1, on the reverse strand, counting down.
AGGTAAAACACAAAGAGGATTCTAAAGAAATAATAATTACAATCTCAGATGAACTGAGTGTCATGAGACTTTTCAGCCAAGTGAAGGGCAGTTATCTATTGTTACATGGAGGGCTTGAGGCAACTTTGGGTATGATGGTCACAGCCAAAACATCTGATGCCATTCCTTTATGATTATTTTTATATATATATTCCTTAGTCATAATATTGAGTTATATAAAATATGAATAATTTTCATGAAAAAAGGAAATTTCCTTCATTCATTAAAAAAACCCAATATTTCATTTGATTGGAGGTAATTGCCAAGTTCCTTAAGAGAAATAAAAGTTTTAAAGACACCCCTAGAATTCTGGAAAGTTGGAAGAACAAAAGTCAACAGATTGAGTTAGGAGGCCTCCCATATGGGGGAGAGGGTGGTCAGATCTGAAAATATCCTGCTAGGTAGGAGTGGTCAGCTATACTTAGAGTCTGCTACATGTGTATTTGGCCAATGTACTTGGAATTAATACTCTTCCATTTCCATCAAAAGGCTTTGATTCACTTTATCAGAGATTCTAAAGTTTGGGAGCAATTGTCCATCATATGCCTAAAACTTTATTTTCACTTTCGTATCTTTTTTTTTATTTTTCCTTTAAAATATCTGACTCATGTTTATTTTTAATCCATATTTCACTTTTATTCTGTTTTTTTTACTTTGAAAAAATTAAGGTATTTATTTTATACTTTGAGATACCCAAGAATTTACAAATCTTTTCTTTTTCTTTCTTTTTTTTTCTTTTTTTGCTTAGGCAATTGAGGTTAAATGACTTGCCCAGGGTCACACAGCTAGGGAATGTTGTGTCTGAGACCAGATTTGAACTTAGGTCCTCCTGACTTCAGGGCTGGTGCTCTATCCAATGTGCTCCAATACCAGAATTTAAATCTGACCTCAGGCATTGGATGTGGGCTACTGGAAAAGCCACTTAAACTCTGTTTGCTACTAGAACATGCATTCCAGATTTTGATCTGGAAGGATGCGTTCCAATTGGAGTTCTGGATGTAGCTCAGAGAAACTGATCCTGCATAGGTAAGCTTAGCAATACGGGACAAAAAGTGGATGAGCAATAATAATAGAGCCTGAAATCTTCTTAGAAAGTAAGCAAGAATTGAAGAAATTATTTGCTTCTCAAATCCATAAACAAGCAAAACGCAGAAATGAATAATTACAAAGAACAATGGCAACAGAAGGATAATAGGAAGCCCCAAAAGTATATTAGGCTTCAGGGATGAATGAGGAAAATCTCCTAAAGGTACCATTGAAGAGCAGGACAGAGGGGGTTATGGACAGAATCTTGTGACTCCTAACTGCAAGTAAATGTTTCTTTTGTGGGACTACATCACAATGGAGAAAGCTACCTGAAAAGGGACAGGAAAAGAGGGGAAGAGAGAGAAGAGAGTGAGTGATATGCTAAAGTTTTATCAAGGACTAGTCATTTATTAAGCACCTATTATGTGCTAGTCACACTATGCTCGACACGGGTGCTCTTGATTTATATCTTGCCATTGGACCAGATGGCTCTGGAGAGGAAAGTGAGGCAGGTGATCTTGCACAGCCCTGCCTCATTAAATCCAATTCACTTGCACATCATGTCATCACCTCCCTGATGTCATGGTCAGAATGAAGGACAAACAGCAAAATAAAAGGCAAAAGATAGTCCCTGTCCTCAAAGAGTTTACAATCTAAGGGAGCGGGGGACAGGGACAATATGCATGTTACCATAGAAAAGTAAATTGTAAAGAACAAATAGGAAAGACTTAAAAGAGGGAAGCAAGAGAATTAAGAGTGGTTAGGGAAGGCTTCCTATAGAAGGTGGGATTTTAGTTGGAACTTAAGGGAAGCCAGGAAAGTCAGTGGTCTGAACCAAGGAAGGAGAGCTTTCCAAGCATGGGGGAAAGCCATCAAAAATGCTCAAAGCTGAGAGAGGCCAGGAGCACAGTGACACTGGCTCAAAGATTACATGTGGGGAATAAGGAGAACGGTGAGGAGTCTGAAAAGCTAGGAGGGGGTAGGTTATGATGGGATCAACACATAAAGTAGTATAGAGGGAGAAGAGAAGAGAACTCAGTAGATACTTATGGTCAGACTTATGGTGTGGTCTGGAGAGAGATCCAGTTAAGTGGATAAAGGAGAATCAGTTAGAGAAGTAGGATGAAAACTAGGAAAGAGGGGTGTCCCAGAATCATAGAGACAAGAAAATATCAAGAGAAAGGATGAGAGAGGGATCAATGAGAATGTAGATAGAGACCATGCCATTCACAGTCTCAGGAGAAGGGCAGAGATGGGAGTAAGTAGGGAGTAGGGAAAGAATGAGAAGGAGAAAAGAAGGACACCTCACTTTGGATGAGGCAGAGGATCCCATTGATGACTGTTTTGAGGGATGAAGGAAGAGAAGGACCTCCCACTGAGGCCCAAGAAAGTTAGTGATTGAAAAGTCAACTTTTCCTGGAAAGGAGTAGGGGATTGGAACCTTGGGGCAACTAGTACTTAGAGGACTGGCAGAGCATTTACATAGGTATGAGATTTCCAGGAAATGTAGGAGGGGAAAAAGTCAAGAGGAGAGGACAAAGGTCAGTAGCATAAGTTGTTCCCTACCATGGAGGGGTATTTGAATTAATGTACATTATTCTGAAAGCAAGGCATAATGGAAAAGGGGAGCCCATGGGGTAAGCCCTATAAGGCAGTGCCAGAAAGCATCTAGAGGGTGGAGCTTAGAATGAATGATTCCCTTGGAGACTTGAATGTATGAAGTATACAGGAAAAAACAGAGACCAGATGATTATAGGGATCTGTAGCAGAAAACGAGAGTTTACATAAAACAGAAAGAAAAGATGGATAATGGAGAGTGGAAGAAGAGAAGAAGAAACAGAAAAGAAAGAAAGAAAGAAAGAAAGAAAGAAAGAAAGAAAGAAAGAAAGAAAGAAAGAAAGAAAGAAAGAAAGAAAGAAAGAAAGAAAGAAAGAAAGAA
>JAJPUD010011477.1:0-18503 GCA_023553655.1 Myrmecobius fasciatus | reverse complement strand
TTCCCCTATCTGAGGGCTGGGCAGTGGTGTTCTGTCTGTCTGAGGGCCGGGCAGTGGTGTTCTGTCTATCTTTGATTTCATGGCCATTTTTATAAAGAAACGATCCAGAGGTAAGGTGTAGACAGCCTCGTGGGCCCTCTGGGTCTATGGAGACGGCCTCTTGGGCTGGTATTGGCCAAGTCTCTGGCCCCAGGGCGCTCACCTGGGGTGGGGGGCTGTGGCCTCCGGGGGCTCCAAGCTCTCTGCCCGGGCCAGGCCTGGGTCCTCTGCAGGCGGAACAGGGCCGGGAGAGAGGTTCCAGCCGGGCTGGCGTCTTTCCCTTCCCTTCCTGGGCAGCAGGCTGGCCCATGGGAATTTTGGGAGGGTTACAAAGATCCTGGTCCTGCCCCCAGGGCCGACACCCCAATCTTCACAGGTGGGCTGGGAAGGAGGGACAGCAGGCAGGGCCAGGTTCCCTCCTCTCACACCTTCTCTTCCATTCAATTTGGGATCCCAGATGGGGTGAGACCAGTCAGAGCCTCAATGACCCCAGCCAGAGATCTCTCTCCTGTTGGTCCTCTACCCTGCCAGCATCCCCTCTTCCCAACTGCCACCCTCCCACCCACCTCCTCTCCACACTGCCCCCTCCACGTTATTTAGATAAGCGACCGATTGCTTGATTAAGGAGGGAGGGGAAGGTTGCCAGTGCAAGGGAAGCAGGGGACTCTGGGATGGAGCCATGACAAGTCTGAGAAGGTGAGAGAGAATCCAGTCTGGGACTCAGGCCTAGGGAGGGGTCAGGAAAACAGGAGGTCTGGGGAAGGGGAGCCCAGGGAGGGCTGGGGAAGGGGAGCCCAGGGAGGTGTGGGGAAGGGGAGCCCAGGGAGATCTGGGGAAGGGGAGCCCAGGGAGGTGTGGGGAAGGGGAGCCCAGGGAGGTGTGAGGAAGGGGAGCCCAGGGAGGTGTGGGAAAGGGGAGCCCAGGGAGGGCTGGGGAAGGGGAGCCCAGGGAGATCTGGGGAAGGGGAGCCTCTGGTAGAATTTAGGCTTGTCATGCTTAAGCCTGGAGGGAGCCCGTGCTTGGGGTCTGACAGGGGAGCCCAAGAGCCAGAGCTGGGATAGGTGGTTGGGGCAGATAAAAGGGGGGTGGGACGGGGGTGGGGCTGGGAGAGCAGGAGCTTTGCTTTGCTTCCTGCATCCAAAGTGGGTCATTGAGGGCAGGAAGGCAGAACTCTTGGATCCTTCTCTTAGAGCCAGGTCTGAAGGCAAATCTTTAACCAAAAGCGGAGGGCAGAAGGACAGGACACCTGGGTCCTGATGGGGAGAATACATCAGGGGATGTGCTCTCCAGGAGGAGGAAGCGAGGCAGGGAAGCTGCTTCAGACCTACCTGGAACGCGTACCCACAGGGCTGGCTTCCAAAGGACAACATCAGTTCAGCTCCAGGGAAGACAGAGAAGTCTCAGCACCAAGGAAGGAAAAGTTGGTTCAGGAGCAAGGGCAGAAGGCAGAGGGAGCTCAGCCCCAAGTTCCTGTTTTCATCCAGCCCCTCTGGGAGGTCCTCCCAGTCTCAAGAGCCCCACCTAGCCCAGCCTTAGGTCCCCAGCATGAACCCTTTCCTTCAATAATACTCAGGACCAGAACCTCAGGACCCTGCTTGCCTCCCTTTCCCAACTCTGCCCGCCATCACATGAAATGCTGGACCCCTTTTCTACCCTGGACTCTTCCCAGGCTTCCAAACTCCACCCCACCTGGGCCACCACCCACCAGCCTGGTCATCTCTGAGAGCTCCTTCTCCCCCCATGCTTCCACCCCTTGTTTGCTTATTGGAGGAAGGATTGGGGAATTTAGGAGTTGAGTGGGGGAGACCAAGGGAGACGCACCCTGAAGATTTCCAGGAAAGCAAGTGATTTACAGCAAAAAGGAACCTAGTTTAAAAAATGGATTGTTGACCAAATGCAGTCAGGTTGGTGAGCACATTTATCTTAATCTAGAATGCAAACTCATTTAAAGTCAGATATCCTCTCCCCCAAAGATCACTGGGATGTTGGACCCTCTAAGCGTAGACCTTAGTGCAAAATACACTCAGAACTTGCCTTTAAGGTGGTATGTTTAGGATCTGTAAGAGTAAAAATTAAATGTAACTGGTTCAGAATCATCCTATTTTATTCTCCAAATACAATCAGTTTAGATGAGCAAATGGATAAAAGGATAAAAGATTTTTCTGAGATAATTCAAAGAAAATCATCTGAACTGATGCCATTTGACTAGCAATTTTGGACTTTTAAAATTTGTAATATTGTTTGTTATTATTATGCTTTTTTACATTGGCACTTTTGGGAAACCATTTTATAAGAAATAATATGACTTTGAAAAATGATTTCTGGAGGGTTATGTAATGGTATCCTTAGAAAATGAACTCTTCCAAGCCATTCTCCAATCAATAAAAGGTCAAGGGATATGAACAGAAAATTTTCAGATGATGAAATTAAAACCATTTCTAGTCATATGAAAAGGTGCTCCAAATCACTATTGATCAGAGAAATGCAAATTAAGACAACTCTGAGATAGGCTAAAATGACAGGAAAAGATAACGATGAATGTTGGAGGGGATGTGGGAAAGCTAGGACACTGATACATTGTTGGGGGAACTGTGAACGGATCCAACCATTCTGGAGAGCAATCTGGAACTATGCTCAAAGAGTTATCAAACTGTGCATATCCTTTGACCCAGCAGCATTTCTATTGGGCCTATATCCCAAAGAAATCATAAAGAAAGGAAAGGGCCCCACATGTGCAAGAATGTTTGTGGCAGTCCTTTTTGTAGTGGCTAGAAACTGGAAACTGAATGGATGCCCATCCATTGGAGAGTGGCTGAATAAATTATGGTATATCAATGTTATGGAATATTATTGTTCTGTAAGAAATGACCAGCAGGACGATTTCAGAGAGGCCTGGAGAGACTTGCATGAACTGATGCTGAGTGAAATGAGCAGAACCAGGAGATCATTATACACAGCAACAACAATACTATGTCACGATCAATTCTGATGGACAGGCTCTCTTCAATAATGAAATGTTTCAAACCACTTCCAATTGTTCACTGAAGAAAGTCATATACACCCAGAGAGAGGGATGTGAAATGTGGACCACAACATAACATTTTCATGCTCTTGATTGATGTTTGCTTGCATTGTGTTTCCTTTCTCAGATTTTTCTTTCTTGTAGATACGATTTTTCTTGCACAAAAATGATGTGTGGAAATATGTATACATATATTCGATTTGTCAAGTATTTTAACATAATTAACATGTAGTGGATATCCTGCCATTTAGGGGAGGGGTAGGGAGTAGGGAGGAAAAATTGGTAACAGAAAGCTTTGTAAGGGTTAATGTTGAAGAATTACCTATACATATGTTTTGCAAATAAAAAAAAAGAAAATGAACTCTTCTTTCAATCTGTATTCTGTAGAAGTATGAATTAGTGTGTAAGAGAGTATGCTTACAATATTTTAAAACTGTTACATATGTAATTGGGTATATTTTGCTTTAAAATGACTAATAATAATAACTTAATCTTTTGAGAAAAGTACAAAGGACCAAGTAAATAATCCATATTATTAATAAGACAATTGTTCATTCAGGTTTTTTTCCCTGATGGAGGGGGCCTTAAAGAGAACTAAAAAGAATTTATTATGTCAGTGAAGCAACACACTGAGGAACTGATCACTGCAGATCAGCAAGAGATTTGAAACAGAACCAGTTTTTATTGATAACATTCATAATGAGATAAATGACAATTTGGATAGTGTTACACCAGTAAAATAGGATGAAGCATTTCATCTTGAGATCTGGCCAATTGCCAGTCTATGAAAGTTAGCAGGTATAACCAGGTAGGGGATTAGTGACTTGCTATATGATGAATAGCAGGCATAATAAAACTGACAGACACGGTTTTGCCTCTCCCAACACTGACTGGAATATTGTGTGGAAAAGGCACATTTTATAGTTTTTGCATTTTTTTGCAACATTGTGAGCTTTCTTTATACTAATACATGGTCACTTTTTGTGAAGGTGCCATGCACAGCTAAAAAACAGGTATATCTGTTGTATTTCTTATCCAAATTTCTTCAGGAGGTTATATTATCTAACTTTTCTAAATTCTATTCTTATCCTTAATTCTTTATTTGATTGTATGGTTAGATTTATCTAAACCTGAGAGGTATAAATTGAGGACTGCTAAATTTACTAAAACAAAAAAAAATTAAACTAGTGCAGTTGTACTATTTATTTCCTCCTGTAACTAATTTAATTTTTGTTTCATGGTTACAGATGGTCTGCTATTTGATACATATATATTTAGGTATTGATATTAATTCATTGTCTATGGTGCATTTTAGCAAAATGTAGTTTCCCTGATTCTCTCTTTTAATCAAGGCTATTTTTTCTTTTGTTTTGTCTAAGATCATATTTGATACCCCTGCCTTTAAAAAAAATTGTGGCTGAAGCATAATGATTTTTATTCCAGCCCCCTATTTTAATTTGGTGAGTTACTTTTTTTGAAGTGTGACTATTATAAACACAATATTGTTAATTCTAGTTTCTAATCCATTCTGCTATCTTCTTCCATTTTATAGGAGAGTTCATTCCATTAACATTCACATTTATAACAGCTAACTATGCTTTCCCCTCCATCTTATTCTTGTCTATTTATCCTCCAAATTTTTGCCCTGATCCCTTTTCAAAAGTCTGTTTTACTTCTGATTACTAACTCTAAATACCGTGAATCTGTCCTCTCTCTTACCTTGCTCTTTCTTTTAGTCTCCTTTTCTCCTATTTTTCTGTTAGGTAACATGAATTTCTTTATTTTTTCCTTCCCCCTCCTCCCACTACACCCATCTTTCTCATCCTTTCATTCTTTGGGCATCATCCCAACACATACATGCCCTCTGTCTAACTAGACTTTTTCTAACCATTCTAATGACCATGGAGGTCTTGGGGGATACATGTATCATCCATATTTCCCTATAGGAATATAAACAGTTTGAACTTTTCAAGTCCCTTGCAATTTCTCACTCATATTTATATTTTATGGTTTTGTATCTTGTGTCTGAATCCCACTTTTCCTATCCAGCTCTAGACTCTTTGGGAGTGCTTAAAAGTCTCCTATTTCATTATATATTTGTTTTGTTACACTGTAGGATTATGCTAGGTTTTCTGGGTAGATTATTCTTGGCTATAATCCTTCATCCCTGTCCTTCTTGAATATCATATTCCAAATTCTACAATCTGTAATGGTAATGGTTGCTAAATCTTGTGTAATTCTGGTTCTGAATTCATGGTATTTGAATTCTTTCTTTCTAGGGGTTTACAGCACTTTTTCTTTGATCTAATGTTGCCTATAATATTCCTGAGAGTTTTCATTTCTGGATTTCCTTCAGGTGGTGTCCCATAGATTTTTTTAATGTCTACTTTTCATTTAAGAGTTTGGGGAGTTTTATTTTATAAGTTCTTAATATTGGATTTCTGGGTGTTTTTCAAGATTATGGTTTTCAGGCAGTTTAAGAATTCTTAAAATATTTCTTTTTAATCTATTTTCCAGATCTGTGCTTTTCCATAGGAGATGGTTCATATTTTATTCTTTTTTAGCTATTTGAATTTCTTTTATTGTTTTTAAATGTCTGAAAGAGTCATTAGGTTAAATGTGATACATCCTATTTGGGGCAAAGCATAGACATATACGTGCCTATAAAATGGAGAGAGAAACATTCAGTAGCTACAAAGTAAAGTATATTCTGAGGGGAATGTTATCTGTGGTCACTGAAAATGGAGCAAAGGACAAGAAAAGATTGAGTTTATTTCCTGAGGGGCTGAAATAAAGCCTTAGCTAGATAAAACATAAAGACGATCTAGAAGAGTTATGGATCACAATCTGGACTGGACTGAATTGTATGAGCTGTTTCTAGTCAAGTGAAGGCCATGCCTACTGTTATGTCGAGGGCTTGAGGTAGCTCTAGATAGAAAATCTCAAAGCCAAAACATATTATGCCTTTGTTTTATGATTGCTTTCATTTGTCAATAACATATATTTATTTATTACAATATTTAGTCACATAGAAATAAGATTAATTATGGTGAAGAAAAGAAACTTTACTGATTTAAAAAGTAATAGTTTATTAACTTTGAATTTAGAGATAATTCATGAGAAAGCTATTGCCAGTTTCCTTAAAAGAAATAAATTATCTACATATCTCCCCAACACTCTCAAAACTTGGGAGAAAAAGAGTTAAGAGAATGAGTTAAGAGGCTGACTGATGAATAACACATGGGAGAAATTGGCCTCCATATCTGGAGGTGTGGGGGTGTCACCTATTTTTCCAATTGGTCACATGCAGAAAATGTGTGTGTCCAATGTGCTAAGAATCGGATGATCTTACACCTCACTATTTCCATTCCATATGAAAAAAATAAAAGATTAAGAAGGTTTTATTAATGGTACTTTTCAGTGGATAATTTCAAATATATGTATATCTTCATAGGAATCAATAATCACTGCATTAAGCTAAATTTTGTAATGCTTTTTCTAAAGGTTAAGTTCATTTTTCCAGTTTAAGTGGCTAAGTTCCTCTTTTCTTTAGACTTAAAATAAGTTCCTTTTTCTAACAGCTGCAAAAATCCACATGTACCATACCAGTATTCCTAACCACAAATGTCTGGCTGCAGAACAAGATTTCTAAGGCAATCTCACAGGTGGGATGATAGATTTTGGCTCTATTCAAGAGAACACAAGGTTTAATAGTTTTCACACCCTAAAAACACGCTGTTATGCCTTCAAAGTACCCACGCTCCTAATGTTAGCCATGGTACCAAAGTACATTCAACTTGCTTCAGGAAGTATCTAGCCTAACCACAAGTCAAATGACCTGACTTGTCAGATTTCTGTTATTTTCCAACATTTGTTAAGTTTCTTGATTTTTTTAAAAGATTGTGTAATAAAAGAGAAAACTTTGGCAACTGCAAGGTCATATATTTAAAGCATAAAACCATTAATAGTCAGATGATTGTAATTTAATGGAATATATTTTTTTAATGGAGGGAGTAGAGGTGCATGATTTTTTGTTTGCAGATGTTTTGCACTTTATGCAGCCTCTGGAGCTGAGATGCAGCAAAGTATGGATCCATTCTCTGCAGCATATGCTAATTTTAGCCTCACAGTTAACACCAAGAAAACCCAGGTCTTCCACCAGCCAGCACCACACCAGCCATATGTGGAACCATCAGATACAGCAAATGGAGAAGTTGTGAAGGCTGTGGATAAGTTCACTTACTTTGGCAGCATACTTTCCAGGGATGTCCATATTGATAGTGAGATTGATACATGCATTGTCAGAGCTAGCTCAGTGTTTGAAAGGCTGTGAAGGAAAGTGTAGGAGAAGAGAGGTATTAGATTGACTACCCAACTGAAAAGGTCTCCAGAGCCCTTGTGCTGGTCTTATTGTTGTATGCCTGGGAAAACTGGACAATTCATCAGTACCCTGCTAGGAAACTAAATGGCTGCCATTTGAATTGTCTTAGGAAGATTATGCAGATCACCTGTGATAAGGTACCAGACACTGAGGTCCTTTCTTTTCTTTTTCTTTTTTCTTTTCTCTTCTTTGCTTTTTTTTTTTTTTTTGCTGAGGCCATTGGGGTTCAGTGACTTGCCCCAGAGTCACACAGCTAGGAAGTGTTAAGTGTCTGAGACCAGATTTGAACTCAGGTCCTCCTGACTTCAGGGGTCCTTTCTTGAACTAACCTGCCAAGCATTCAAAATCTATTTCAGAGAGTGCAACTCTGTTGGACTGGTCACATTGTTCAAATGTCAAATGTACACTTGCCAAAAAAATTATTTTATGGAAAACACACAGGGCATAATTCACAAGGTGGTTTTAAAAAATGATACAAGGACCCTCTCAAGGTCTCTCTTAAAAATTTTAGAATTGATTGTATGACATGGGAGACACTGGCCCAGGTCCACCCAGCAGGGTGTGCCCTCATGAGAAAAGCTCTATGAGCAAAGCAGAGTTGAATTAGCTCAGAAGAAACATGAGATGCACAAAGTTAGAGAATCCACCCCTAATGTTCACAGGAACGATTCGCGTCTGACTTGTGGCAGAGTATAGGTCTAACCAGCCACAGACAGATACTCTGTAATTCGACTCTCACAGAGTGTCTTCATTTTGGTCCTCTTTGAGAATGGAGGACAGCAACCAGCGAACCTACCAACTATTCTGTTATTAATTACTTTGCACAATGTTATCCTCCTACTAAGGATAAAAACCGGGCTCTCATTTTTGGTTTGTATCTGAGTTTCTTAGAAATATCAATATGACAGTTGACTAAACTAAAATTATTAATTTCCTGGTCTAAAAGTTTCTAAATTTGATTTTCTGATAGTAGAAACAAAATGTTTGAGAGAGCTATCACTGACCTGATTATTGGCAAAGTAAATTATAAAGTGTCTTCAGACTAATTTTTACTTTAATATTTTCCCCCAGTTACATATAAAACATTTTTAACATTTGTTTTCAAAATTTTGAGTTTCAAATTTTCTCCCTTCTTTCCTCCCCGCCCTAGTCTCCTTATTGAGAAGGTAATGTGTAATTATGCAAAACATTTCCACAAAAATTATATCATGAAAGGAAACATATATTCCCTCCCAAAAAACCCTCAAGAAAAATAAAATTAAAAAAACATACTTCCCCAATCTATATTCAGATGGAATCAATTATTTCTCTGGGTAGGGATGGTATTTTTCATCATATTTCTTTAGAGCAGTCTTGAATCATTGTATTGCTGAATACAACAGAGCTAAAAATCTTATATTATTGCTGTTACTTTGTACACAGTACATTTTACTTTGCATGAGCTCATGGATGTTTTTTCAGGTTTTTCTGTGAGTATCCTGCTCATTACTTTTTTTTTTTTTGCTTTTTGCTTTTTGCTGAGGGTCTGAGGTTAAGTGACTTGCTCAGGGTCACACAGCTAGGGCAGGGTCACACAGCTAGGGCATGTTAAGTGTCTGAGACCTGATTTGAACTGAGGTCCTCCTGACATCAGGGCTGGTGTTCTGTCCACTGTGCCATCTAGCTGCACCCTGCTCATTACTTCTTAATAGCACAATAATATTCTATCAAAAAAACTTACCATAATTTATTCAATCATTCCCCAGTTGATGGGAATCCCCAAATGATAAATGACGAGAAGATATAAAATTTGCCCCAAAGTTATAAAATCATGTATATCCTTTGATCTAATAATACCATTACTAGATGAGTCCCAAAACAGTTTTAAAAAAGGAAAATGACCTATATGTACAAAAATATTTATAGCAGCTCTTTTCTTAGAGCAAAGAATAGGAAATGAAGGGCATGCCCATCAATTGGGGAATGGCTAAATAAATTGTAGTATGAGATTATGATGGAATATTATTGTTCTATGAGAAATGATGAGCAGGATGCTCTCAGGAAAGCCTGGGAAGTCCTCCATGAACTCATGAAAAGTGAAATATATTGTGTGCAAAGTAAAACCAATGTTGTGGGATGATCAGCTGTGAATAATTTTGCTTTTCTCAGCAATACGATGACCGCAGAGTATTCTGAAGGAATTCTAATGAAAAATGCTATCCATCCACAGAGAAAGAACTGATTGGGTCTAAATAGAGATTGAAGCATACTTTTTAAAAATTTTACTTTTTTGAGGGGTTTTTACTTGGGAAAGATCTAGGTTTTCATTCATAACATTTATGTTAATTATGTAAATTTATGTTTTGCATCATTTTACATGTGTCTTCTCAATTGTGGAAAGGACACATTTAAAGGGAGAGAATTTAGAATTCAATGTTTTAAAAACAAATGTAAAAAAATGGTTTATGTGTAACCGGGGGAAATTAAAATATTAAAACATTTTAAAAATTTAGTTCCAAACCAAAAAAAAAATATTGCCAGGTCTAAAGAGAAGTAGAAATAGAAAGAATATAACAATCATCTCTGGAAAGAAGTCCCAAAGTGAAAATTCACAGGATCATCATAGCCAAAAGCCAAAGTTTTAAAGTTAAAAAACATCATCACAAGGCAGATTGAGAGCCCAGTGGTCAGAGCGCTGAGCCTAGATTCAGGGAGACTCATGCTCCTGAGTTCAAATCTGGCTGCAGACACTAATTGTATGACCTTGAAGCAGTCACTAAGTCTGTTTGCCACAGTTTCCTCATCTGTAAAATGAAGGAAAAGGAAATGGCGAACCAGGCCAGTATTGCCAAGAAAACATTCAGTTAGACAAAGAAGAGTTGAACAGGACTGAAATGACAGAAGAACAACAAAATCCTTAAAGACAGATTTTAAACAACAGAGGGCCACAGTCAGGATCACACATGATTTACTGGACACAATTACAAAGGTGCAGAGATCTTGAAGCATTCCAGAAAGCAAAAGCTGTTGAGGAAGGAGAAGGGTTAGGAAAATGATTTCATACAATTGAGATGTACAAGTAGAAATCTATGGAACTGGGCAGCTAGGTTTCACAGTGGATAGAGCACCAGCCCTGAAGTCAGGAGGACCTGAGTTCAAATCTGACTTCAGACACTTAACACTTTCTATCTGTGTGATTCTGGGCAAGTCACTTTCAACCCCAATTGCCTCAGAAGAAAAAAAAGTCTATTGAACATAGATGAATCTGATGGAAGAAGAATCTGGCATTAGAACATCAGTCTCGTCTGAATTGGACACAGAAGGGGCTTACTCTCTCATAGGAGAAAAAAAGGGGGAAAGTCTCAAAACAAATATGGAAGTCAAGTAGAATGAATTCCCTCCAATACTTATTATCTTCATCTTATCACCTTTGCCAATCTGAGAAGTTTCTAATTGTCAATGATTTGCATTAGTGATTATAAATGTGGAGTACTTTTTTTTAAATTTTATTTTATTTATTAATACTTTTTATTTGCAAAACATATGTATGGGTAATTCCTAAACATTAACCCTTACAAAGCTTTCTTTTACAAATTTTCCCCCCTACTCCCTACCCCTCCCCTAGATGGCAGGATATCCACTACATGTTAATTATGTTAGAATACTTAAGAAATCAAATATATGTATAATTATTGCCACACATCATTTTTTGTGCAGGAGAAATCGTATCTACAAGAAAGAATAATCCAATAAAGGAAATACAATGCAAGCAAACCTCAATAGAGAACATGAAAATGTTATGTCGTGGTCAAATGTGGAGTACTTTTTAATAAGATTGTTGATCAGTTATATTTCTTTTTTTATAACTGTTTGCTCCTAGATTTACCATAGAAATCACTGAGACTCACCTCCTCATTTTCTTTTCTTTACTTTTTAATTTTTTTAAAATAATAGCTTTTTAAGTTGTAGGATACAAAATAAATCCACATAAATCATCAGCCTTTTTATACATCACTAACAAAATCCAACAGCAAGAGATACAAAGGGAAATTCCATTTAAAATGACTGTTGACAGTATAAAATATTTGGGAATCTATCTGCCAAGGGAAAGTCAGGATCTATATGAGCAAAACTACAAAACTCTCTCCACACAAATAAAGTCAGATCTAAATTGGATAAATATCAAGTGCTCTTGGATAGGTCAAGCGAATATAATAAAGATGGCAATACTACCTAAACTAAATCTATTTATTTAATGCTATACCAATCAAACTCCCAAGAAATTATTTTACTGACCTAGAAAAAATAACAAAATTCATCTGGAAAAACAATCTTATAAAATAATTAATGACTACAGTAATCTAGTGTTGAAAAACCCAAAGACCCCAGCTTTTGGAATAAGAACTCACTGTTTGACAAAAACTGCTGGGGAAATTGAAAACTAGTATAGCAGAAACTAGGCATTGATCCACATCTATTTTGTATACCAAGATAAGGTTGAAATGGGTTCATGATCTAGACATAAAGAATGACATTATAAATAAATTAGAAGAACATAGGATAGTTTACCTCTTAGACCTGTGGAGGAGGAAGGAATTTGTAACCAAAGAAAAACTGGAGATAATTATTGATCACAAAATAATAATTTTGATTATATCAAATTAAAAAGGTTTTGTACAAACAAAACTAATGCAGACAAGATTAGAAGGAAAGCAATAAACTGGGAAAACATTTTTACATTCAAAGGTTCTGATAAAGGCCTCATCTAAAATATAGAGAGAATTGACTCAAATTTATAAGAATTCAAACTGTTCTCTAATTGATAAATGGTCAAAGGATATGAACAGGCAATGTTTAAATGAAGAAATGGAAACTATTTCTAGTCATATGAAAAGGTGCTCCAAATCATTGTTGATCAGAGAAATGCAAATTAAGACAACTCTGAGGTACCACTTCACACCTGTCAGATTGGCTAAGATGACAGGAAAAGATAATGATGAATGCTGGAGGGGATGTGGGAAAACTGGGACAGTGATACATTGTTGGTGGAATTGTAAATGGATCCAACTATTCTGAAGAGTAATTTGGAATTATGTTCAAAAAGTTATTAAACTGTGCATACACTTTGACCCAGCAGTGTTTGTTCAGTGATGAAGAATGCATCTACACCCAGAGAGAGGCCTGTGGGATCTGAGTGTAGACCATAACATAGCATTTACATGCTTTATGTTAATGTTTGCTTGCATTTTGTTTTCCTTCTCAGGTTTCTTTTTTTTCTGGACTTGACTTTTCTTGTGCAGTAAAATATAAATTTGTATACATATATTGGATTTAACATATATTTAAACATATTTAACATGTATTGGACTACCTGCCATCTAGGGGAGGGGATAGGGAGAAGGAGGGAAAATTTTGGAACAGAAGGTTTTGCAAGGGTCAGTGTTGAAAAATTACCCATGCATATGTTTTATAAATAAAAAGCTTTCATAAAAAATAAAATAAAATAATAGCTTTTTATTTTCAAAATACATGCAAAGATGGTTTTCAAT
This sequence comes from Myrmecobius fasciatus, assembly GCA_023553655.1. NCBI lineage: Eukaryota > Metazoa > Chordata > Mammalia > Dasyuromorphia > Myrmecobiidae > Myrmecobius > Myrmecobius fasciatus. The sequence goes on along the minus strand of JAJPUD010011477.1, from coordinate 5,533 downwards.
ATTCACCCCTTGCAAAACCTTGTATTCCAAATCTTTTCCTTCCCTTCCCTCTACCCCCTCCCCTAGACATTAAGTAATCCAATATATGTTAAACATGTGCAATTCTTCTATACACATTTCCATAATTATCATGCTGCACAAGAAAAATCAGATAAAAAATGAGAAAAAAGCAAGCAAACAACATAAAAGAACCCATTGTCTTTTCTCTGGATGCAGATGACTTTCTCCATCCCAAGTCCATTGGAATTGGCTGGAATCACCTCATTGTTGAAAAGAGCCTTGTCCATCAGAATTGATCATCACATAATTTTGTTGTTGTCATGTACAATGGTCTCTTGCCAACCTCCTCATTTTAAAGAGGAGTAAATTGAGGCAGAGAGAGGTTGTTCCTTGCCCAGAGTTAAATAGCTAGAGAGCATCTGAAGCAGGATTTGAACCCATCTTCCTGATTCTAAACTCAGTGCCCTGTCATTAAAATATCCTGCCTCCTTCTGCATTGTTTTGCCCATCAATTTCAATTATAAGAAAAGTGACTAAACTGTTCATACCTTTTAGCTAATTATTCTACTAGGGGACTTCTGACCCAAGGAATAATGATTTAAATTTAAATAATTTAAATTTCATTTCATTTAAATAATGATTTCATGTTTACAAATCTCTTCATAGATATTACACATTTCATCCTCACATCTACCTCTCAGAGTATCAGTATATATTGTTCATTTTGTTGACTAGATAGGAAGCTAAAAGCAAAAACTTCTCAACTCTCAGCAAGATGACTTGAAAAATTCTCCTCCCATTTCCCACCCAATTCAAATTTGAAGCCACTTCCTCATTGCCTTCTGGTTATAAACCAACAGATAAAGAGCTGGGCCTGAAATCCAGAACCACTTCAGAAACTTTCTAGCAATGTGACCCCGGGCAAGTCACAGTGTGTCTGCCTCCATTTCCTTATTTGTACACCAAATTTGTACTTCCTAGGATTCTTGTGAAGATCAAATGAGACAATATTTCTAAAGTTTTGGGCATAAATGGTACACTATATAATTGTTAACTATTATCATTATTTTGATTATTTTGCCAATTCTATTTTTCTGGAATTAATGTCCTCTCATCTGCTTTTATTTTTGTTATGTCCTTTTTGAATTTAATGTGATTCCATACCAAGACACTCTCTTTTTTAGCTATAATTTATCCCTTATTGAATTTTTCACCTTTTTCTGTCCATGTTGTCTTCCTCACTAGTCTATGAGCTTCCTGAGAGCAGTGGACATCCCCTGTCATTCTTTCAACCCCCAGTGCTTAGCACAGGGTCAAATTCATAGTAGTCACTTAATAAATGCTTGTTAACTCATAGGAGGTCTAGGAAAGAGTTTGGATTAGATAACCTAAGCCCCCAACCCTTTTTTGGACATTTTCTGGAAAATTCCACTCCCTCAAATTCTAAACAATCATTTCTTATGCTATCACAGATTAATCATTTAAGAGAATTCAAAAGGCACAGAGTTCAACCATTCTCATTTCACATATGGGGAAACAAGTACAGAGGTTCATTGACTTACCCAAGATCCTAAAAAAGTGACTGAAAAAGAATTGCAAATCAGGTCTTCTTGCCCTCAAGTCTAAAACTCCCTTTCCTGGGATTTGTAGTTGCCATTTTGTGATAATAGCCCTTGTGCATCTGCTTTTTCCTCACTCACGTTGACAGAAAAAGTTTCTTGGATCTTCTCCCTTTGGTACCTATGATGCTTCCCTTTCTCAAAAATGAGATTAAATCTTCTCTGGAAACAAGAAGTCCTGAGCATGGGGAATAAAGAAGGGATGAGAATGGAGAGATCTTCATAATCTAGTTCTCTTTGGGGAAAAGTGGTGTGCAAAAAGGATCACAGGATGGCTCCTAGGACCCCCCCAGAATGGTTTCCATGGCATTTGTTGTTGGGAACTTTAATGGGAAATGAGAAGATTTTTTGGAAGTCAATTTAGAATCAGAAAATTATGTTTTCTCCAATTCCTTCAAAGAAAGATGGACTGATTCCATAGATTTTATTATCTAGAAAATAAGAGGCAGGTGATGGAGTAGTGGAGAGAGCCTTGGGCTTGGATTCAGAAAGCCTTGAGATTAAATCATCTTTCAGATGTCCTGGATTTTGTGTTGTTTATAAATGTGTTCCCATTCCTTGTACTGATGGTGAATAGAATCAACTTTGCAAAATTTCTGTATATTTTTTAGTATTTTGACCGCAAAGTGGGATCCCCACTTCCTGCAGTAATCAGGCCAAAGTTGGGTAAGCAGACAATTTTAAGGAGACCTTTTCATCCCCTTCCTGACATCTGGAGATGAGTAGTGTGGTCCTTAAGAGGCTGCTCAGACTCCCTGGAAGCTGCTGAATCCCACTGATGCTTCCAGTGAGAAGATGCCCTTAAGGCCTGGGCCACCTGTGTGCAGGGTCATGACTACAGCTCCCAGTGGATCTGCACCTGCTGCTTTGTCACTTGCCCATTACCACAAGACTTTCAGATGGGCAAAAAATCTTAAAATGGTATGGGGGCGGGTTTTGATTTGTGAGTACATAATTATCCAGCCTTATTCTCTCTTCCAGAGTCATCACTGTCCAGTGGCAGGGACAGAGTCAAAACTTGTGGTGCTGACTTGAGATGCAGTGGATCACTTTGGTGTCTTCAACGTCTGAGCAAGTTCTAAGCTCCCCACACCTGCTTCAACTGCTTTCTTGGCCACTGAAACAAATTGTTCTCATCTGCCCATTCACTTGGGGAAGTCTTTATATGTTTGGGGTAAACACCCCCCCAACTCATCAATGAGCTTGAGATCCCATGATTACCCTTAATCTGATTTAGTCCGTCTGTTAAATGGTTTACCAGAGAGTCTCCACTGTGCTTGCTACAGCTTCTTAGAGCCATAAGTGAGAGTTTGGTGGATCCACCAAAGGTGGAAAGCAGCTCTATAAAGGATGCAGCAACCGTCATACTCAAAAGGCTACATCCTATACCCCTGAGCACACTCTACACCCCTAAGAAATATTCATCACAATCTGGACCGAACTGAATAGCATAAAACTATTTCCATCCCAAGGGAAAATGAGCTATCATTATATTGAGGGCTTCAGGCAGCTCTGGATATCATGGATCATAAACAAAATATCTTATGCCTTTGCTTTATGATTGTTTTCATTTGTTAATGGGATTTTATTCACTAATTTTGATATTCAGTTGCATAGAAATAAGAATAACTAAGAAAGAAAAAGATTTCAACAAATCAAAAAAAAGTTCAAAATGGACACATGATTTAGACATGAAGGGTAATTCCATAAGCAAGTTAGGAGAGCAAGGAGTAGTTTACCTGTCAGATCTATGGAGAAGGGAAAAAAATCTATAAGCAAAAAAGAGATAGAGAGAATTATGAGATATAAAATGGATAGTTTTTATTTGATATTAAATTTAAAAGGGTTTACAGAAATTAAACCTATGCAACCAAAATTAGGAAGAAAGCAAATAGGGAAAGAATTTTGACAATGAGTGTCTCTGATAAAGACCTCCTTTTTTCAAAAACATAGAGAATTAAGTTAAATTTATAAAAATACAAGTCATTGCCTAATTGATAATAGTCAAAAGATATGAACAGGAAGTTTTCAGATAAAGAAATCAAAGCCATCTATAGTCATATAAAAATGCTCTATCTCAATATTGATAGAGAATTGCAAACCAAAACATCTCTGAGATACCATCTCAGATTGCCTGATATAACAGAAAAGGACAATGATAAATCTTGGAGAGAATGTGAAAAAATTGGGACACATGCACTGTTGGTGGCATTGTGAACTGATCTAACTATTCAGGGGAGTAATTTAGAATTATGACCAAAGGATTATAAAACTGTATGCCCCTTGATCCAGCAATATCAGTCAAAGAGCTCATAAAAAAATGGAAAAGGATCTATGTGTACAAAAATATTTGGAGCAGCCCTTTTGGTAATGGTAAAGAATTAGAAACTGAAACACAATGGGCTTTCTTAAAGTCTGTTTTGGGGGGGGGGAGAGGGAGGTTTGGGTTTGGGTTTTTTGGAGCTTTATTTAAGAAATCCATTAATGAAAATTGCACAGGATAAAAACTAAACGGTTTAGGACTTATAATTAAAAATGCTTTCCAGAAGGGCGGAGCCAAGATGGCAGAATGAAAAGGTGACTCTTTCCTTCCTCCTCCGATCTTCTCTCAAATCAACAATAAAATAAGCCTCTGAACTGATCTTCAAGTCAATGAACTCAGAAATATTTGGACACTGCTTGCTAATATCTCTGAAGAACTTCACATCAGGTTTGTCTAACTCGGACAGAGGGATAAACAGAGGACTCCGTCGTAGGCCGAAAGTGAGGGTGGGACTCAGCTCAGCTCATCGTGGTAGAAATTCCAAACTCCAAACTCCAAATTCCAAACACCTGGAGTTTATCTGAGGTACTCGGGACACTCTGCCCTGATTGGGGGCAGGTGTTCTGGCAGACTTGCCTTGTTTAAGGAGTAATTCCGACTTAGTCCTAGCCCCCACCGGTCCAGCACCTTAAGTTAATTCCCCGAAGTGCCCCAGGGCAAAGATCTCCAGCTGCCGTTTCAGCCGCCGTTTTTTTTTTCCCTACCTTAAAGAGTTATCCATGCTGTCTAAAAAAAATGAAGAAGCAAAAGAGAGCTCTCACCATAGACAGCTTTTATCGAGAAAAAGAAGGGATGATCCCAGATCCTGAGGTTCCTTTAGACAAAGTTCCAGAAGAAGTTATTAAAGACCATCACTGGTCACTTTTTCAAAAGGCCTTTCTGGAAGATTGCATAAAGAACCTCAAAAGAGAGCTGAAGGATAAATGGGAAAATAAACTGAAATCAGTGCAAGAAGGATATGGTGCCCTGCAAAAGAGATATGAAAAACACACCAATTTATTGAAAAATAAAATTAGTGAAGTGGAAAAAGAGTGCAATGAACAAAAAATTCAATTGGCCAGTTACAAAAGGAGCTTAAAAAGGTAACTGAAGAAAACAACACTTTAAAAATAAGAATTGAACAAATGCAAGTGAATGACTCAATAAAACTTCAAGAATCAGTCAAACAAAAACAAAAAAATGAAAAATTAGAAGAAAATATGAAATATCTCCTAGGAAAAACAACTGACTTGGAAAATAGATCTAGGAGAGACAATCTAAGGATTATGGGACTTCCTGAAAGCCATGATGAAAAAAAGAATCTAAACACTATCTTCCAGGAAATCCTGAAAGAAAACTGCCCTGAGGTTGTAGAATCAGAAGGCAAAATCACCATTAAAAGAATTCACTGATCACCTCCTGAAAGAGACTCCAAAATTAAAACCCCAAGGAATATCGTGGCTAAATTTCAGGACTATCACACCAAGGAAAAGATTCTGCTAGCAGCTGGAAAGAAACAATTCAAATACCGAGGATCAATAATTAGAATCACACACAATCTGTCAACCTCCACATTGAAGGATCGAAGGGCCTGGAACCAGATATTCTGAAG
>JAJPUD010011476.1:24497-45421 GCA_023553655.1 Myrmecobius fasciatus | reverse complement strand
TGTTTTTACTCCTTTCCCCTGATTCTTCAATTTTCCTTTCAATTAGTTTATCCCTTAATTTTCCTCCTTTCCCTCCCACTTCCCTCTAGCAACAGACAAGTTTCTATGTGAAATCACGTGTCTGATATACACTTTTAGAGCCCAACCTGATGAGAGTAAGATTTACACAAGGCTCATCTCCCTCCCCTTATTCTCTCAATTATATTACGGTTTTTTTTTTTTTGCCTCTTCAAGAGATTTTACCTTGTTTTTACCTCCTTTTTTAATCTTATTTTACCACATTTTCCCTCTTTCACCCAGTATGATAACCTTTCCCCCCTTTAGTTTTCTTTTTCATATTATCAAAGTAATATCTAACTATAGCCCCAATCTTTAAGTATCCCTCTAGTAGAAATAAAGTTCTCAAGAGTCATTTCTTTTTTACCCTTTTTTTATGCTTCTCTTGAGTTCTGTGTTTGGAGGTCAAATTTTTTGTTGAAATCTGGTCTTTTCATTAGAAATAGTTGAAATTCACCTATATCATTAAATGACCATCTTCTTCCCTGGAGGATAATGCTCATTCTAGCTGGATAGGTTATTCTTGGTGTAATCCGAGTTCCTTTGCCTTTTGGAATATCTGGTTCCAGGCCTTTCAATCCTTCAATGTGGAGGCTGACAGATCGTGTGTGATTCTAATTATTGATCCTCGGTATTTGAATTGTTTCTTACTAGCTGCTAGCAGAATCTTTTCCTTGGTGTGAGAGTCCTGAAATTTATCCACGATATTCCTTGGGGTTTTAATTTGGGCGTTTCTTTCAGCAGGTGATCGGTGAATTCTTTCAATGGTTATTTTGCCTTCTGATTCTACAACTTCAGGGCAGTTTTCTTTCAGGATTTCCTGGAAGATCGTGTTTAGATTCTTTTTTTCATCATGGCTTTCAGGAAGTCCAATAATCCTTAGATTGTCTCTCCTAGATCTATTTTCCAAGTCAATTGTTTTTCCTAGGAGATATTTCATATTTTCTTCTATTTTTTTCATTTTTTTTGTTTGACTGATTCTTGAAGTCTTATTGAGTCATTCACTTGTGTTTGTTCAATTTTTATTTTTAAAGTGTTATTTTCTTCAGTTACCTTTTTTAGCTCATTTTGTAAGTGGCCAATTTGTTCATTGCACTCTTTTTTCACTTCACTAATTTCATTTTTCAGTGCCTTATTGTCTATTTCCAATTCACCAATTTTGTTTTTCAATAAATTGGTGTCTTTTTCATTTCTCTTTTGCAGGGTATTATATCCTTCTTGCACTGAACTCAGTTTATTTTCCCATTTATCATCCAGATCTTTTTTGAGATTCTTTATGGAATCTTCCAGAAAGGCTTTTTGAAAAAGGGACCAGGTTATATCTCCTTTTATGGCTTCCTCTGGATTTACTTTGTCTACAGGTACCTCAGGATCTGGGGTCTGAATTTCTTCCTCTCCATAAAAGTTGTCTATGGTAAGAGCTCTCTTCTGCTTCTTACTCATTTTTTATTTATTTTTTTTTTTAAAGCTTGGGGTCTGTGCAAAGCAGAGAAGCTGCAGCTAGCTGTGGTAATTTGCCCTGGGACAATTCTGATAATTAACTTCTGGTGCCGGGGCTGCATGGGCTGGGGCCTTGTGTTAGCAATGGGTTACAAACTGACTTTTAGAAAAAGCAGATTTGACAGAGCATCTGCCCGCAATCAGGGCAGAGTGTCCCAAGTGCCTTAGAAATTCTCACCAGCTGTTTTGAGTTTCTGCCGTGCTGAGCCCTGCCCAGTTTCCTGCCTCTCCTAGATGCAGGGCAAACTGCTCACTCCCATTGCTCGCCCCCTCTGCCCCACTGAAACAGACCTTTATGAAGTTCTTCAAAGGTAACTTCAGCAAGGAGAATTTCTTAGTCCAAATATTTCTAGGTTCATTGACTTAAAAATCAGTTCAGAGGCTTATTTTACTGTTGACTTGAGAGGTCAGAGGAGGACACAGAGAGTTGCTCACTCTGCCATCTTGGCTCTGCCTCTCCCCCATTCTTTACATTTTTTAAAAATTAATTACCTTGATATTCTGGACCTTTTGTTCTTCCAGATGAATTTTGCTAATTTTTTCAAGTTTTATAAAATAATGTTTTGGCAATTTAATTGGTATGGCACTGAACAAGTTGAGCAATTTAAGAAGAACTGTCATTTTTATTATATTAGCTCAGCCTACCTGTGAGTAACTCATATTTTTCTAATTTTTTAGATCTGATTTTTTTTGAGTGAAAAGTGCTTTTTAATTATGTCATATAGTTCTTGGGTTTGTCTTAGTAGGTAGATCCCCAAGTATTTTATTTTGTTTACCGTAATTTTAAATATAATTTCTCTTTCTATCTCTTGATGATTAGGCTTTGTCAGTAATTTATAAAAACATTGATGATTCCTGTAGGTTTATTTTTTATTCTGCAATTTTGCTAAAGCTTTTAATTGTTTCCAATAGGTTTTTGGATGATTTTCTAGGATTCTCTAAGTATATCATTTTACCAACGGCAAAGAGTGATAGCTTTCTCTTAGAACTTCTTTGGCTGCATCCCATAGTTTTTGTTATGCTGCTTCATTTTTGTCATTCTCTGGGATGAAATTATGGATTGTTTGTAAGATTTATTGTTTGACACAATCATTTTTTAAGAATTAGATTATTTAATTCCCAATTGGTTTTTAATCTAACTTTCACTGCCACTTTATTGAATATTATGTTTATTGTTTTGTCATCTGAAAAGGAAGCACTTACTATTTCTGTCTTTCTGCATTTGTTTGTGAAGTTGTTATGCCCTAATACATGGTAATTTTTTGTGCAGATGCCACATACTTCCAAGAAAAAAAAGTGTATTCTGCTCTATACCCATTCCGTTTTCTATCATGATTGATCATATATAAGTTTTCTACTATTATATTAGGTTCCCTAGTTTCTTTCTTGTCTATTTTATCTTAGATCTGTCTGATTTTGAGAGGGAAAAACTATATAGTCTCCCACTATATAGTTTTGCTATCAATTTTTTTCCTATCATTGGCTTAAAGTCTTCTCTAGGAATTTGGCTCCTCTACCAATTGTTCACAGTATCCTTTATCTAGATGTATTTTCCTTTCTTAACTCTTTTAATAACATCTATTTTTTAAAGTTTTGCTTTATCTGAGATCAGAACTGCTATGCCTGCTTTTTTTTTTTTTACTTCAGCTGAAGCTAATATATTCTGCTGCAGCCTTTTAACCTTATTCTGTATGTGTCTCTCTGTATCAAATGTTTCTTATAAACAACATATTTTAGGATTCTGTTTTTTTTTATCCATTCTGCTATTTACTTCCATTTTAAGATAGAGTTTATCCCATATACATTCAATCATAATTACCAGCTCTCTAATCTCTCCGACCTATATTCTCCCCTGTATATACATTTGCTCTCTCCTTCCACGCTGTCCTTAGTTGTGTGTTTTTTATCCACCCAACCTACTACCTTATCTCCAATCACCCTTTCCCCTTTCTCTTAGAAGTGTTTTAATTTAGCTCACCCATTGTCTTATCTTCTCTCACCCTTTCCCACCTTCTCTTACCCTTTCCCCTAAAGTTTCTTCTTTCTCTTCTATCCTGTATCTCTTTTCTTTCCTTATCTCTTCCTACTTCTTTATAGCATTAGATACATTTCTGTACCCAAATGAATGTTTAAGTTATTCCCTCCAAGATGGATGTGGGAAAGGCTGGGACACTGATGCATTGTTGGTGGAGCTGTGAACGGAGCAATTCTGAGCTCAATTTGGAACTGTGCTCAAAAAGTTATCAAACTATGCATACCCTTTGACCCAGCAGCATTTCTATTGGGCTTATATCCCAAAGAAATCATAAAGGAAGGAAAGGGACCCACATGTGCAAGAATGTTTGTGGCAGCCTTTTTTGTAGTGGCTAGAAACTGGAAACTGAATGGATGCCCTTCAATTGGAGAATGGCTGAACAAATTATGGTATATGAATATTATGGAATATTATTGTTCTGTAAGAAATGACCAGCAGGATGGTTTCAGAGAGGCCTGGAGAGACTTGCATGAACTTATGAGTGAAATGAGCAGAACCAGGAGATCATTATACACGGCAACAACAATACTATATGACGATCAATTCTGATGGACATGGCTCTCCTCAACAATGAAATGTTTCAAACAACTTCCAATTGTTCACTGAAGAAAGCCATATACACCCAGAGAGAGGGATGTGAAATGTGAACCACAACATAACATTCTCATACTTTTGATTGATGTTTGTTTACATTGTGTTTCCTTTATCTGATATGTCGTCTGTTTGGATACGATTTTTCTTGCACAACAATGATAAGTTTGGAAATATGTATACATATATTAGATTTGCCAAATATTTTAACATAATTAACATGTAGTGGATATCCTGCCATCTAGGGGAGGGGTGGGGAGTTGGGAGGAAAAATCTGTAACAGAAAGCTATGTAAGGGTTAATGTTGAAAAATTACCCATCCATATGTTTTGCAAATAAAATAAAATGAAAAAAAAAGTTATTCCCTCCAAGAGCCAAAACTGAGGAGATCAAGTTTCTGACAATGCTCATCCCCCTCTGTTCTTTCCTCAATTTTAATAGTTTTTTTGCACCTCGCCATGTGATCTAATTGTCTCATTATACCTCCTCTTTCCTCTTTTCCCAGTGTAGACTTTTGTCCACCCCTTAATGTCTTTTTCTCTGATATCATCACATCAGAGCCAATTCACAACCACACTCTCTATCCATGCAATGCTCCCCCTTTAGGGTTTGCCTCAGTGATAGATACAGTTCTCGAGAGTTACAGATATGATTTTCCTATATAGATATGTAAACAGTTTAACCTTTAAAATATGTATTTCTCCCATTTACCTTTCTATTTTCTCTTGAGTCCTTTATTTCTAGATTAAATTCTCTGTGTAGTTCTGTTTTTTTTTTCAGTAGAAATGATTGAAAGTCTCTTATTTTATTGAATATCCACTACTTCTGAATAATGATGTTAAGTCTCTCTGGGTAGTTAATTTTTGGTTTTAACCTTAGGACCTTTGCTTTTGGAATATGGCATTCCATGCCCTCTGATCCTTTATTGTAAAAGCTGTCCAATACTGGGTTATCTTGACTGTTGCTCTTTTATATTTGAATTGTTTTGTCTGGCAACCTACTGTATTTTCTTCATTGAGGTTGTAGTTCTGGCCTTTTTCAACAATGTTTCTTGAGATTTTTCTTGTGAGTTCTCTTTCCGAAGGTGATAGATAGATTCTTTCAATCTCTGTTTCTAGAATATTGGGGCAATTATTTTATAATGATTTCTTGAAGAACACTACCCAGGCTCTTTTTTTGGTCATGGCTTTCAGGTAGGTCAATAATTTTTAAATTGTCTCTTCTGGATCTAATTTCTAGGTAAGCTGCTTTTTCAATGAGTTATTTTTTTATTCTTTTTAGTTTGTTCAACTAATTCTTACTGTTTCAATGAATAATTAACTTCCATTTGTTGAATTCTAGTATTTAATGTGTGATTTTCTTCAGTTAGTACCTCTTTTTCCATTCGGTTAATTAAACTTTTTAATGAGTTATTTTCTTCAGTCAATTTTTTCTTTCCTTTTCTATGCTGTTGCCACGCTTATGCATACCTGCATACCTCTCATTTCTTTTCCCATTTTTTTTGTTTTACCTCTCTTATTTGCCTTTAAAAGTCTTTTATGAGCACCTCTAAGAAGCTCTTTGAGCTTGAGACCAATTTATCTTATTTTTAGAAATTTCTTCTGGGGACATTCTAACCTTGTCTGAGTTTGTGTTTTGGTCTTCTCTGTCCCTGTAAGTAACTTTCTATGGTCAAGCTCCTTTTCTGTTTCTTGCTCATTTTCTTTCCTTTTCTTTTCTTTCCCCCCTTTTTTTTTCTTTTAAACTGGAGCTCTGCTCCTGAGGTAAAGGTGGCACTATCCCAAGATTCTTGTGTGGCTCTGAGCCTTGGTTTTGAGCCCAGTCACCATGTGCTTGCAGGGGCTAGTTTTGCCTGCTCTTTTCAGGAAACAGCCTGGTTTTTCACAGTTTGCCTTCTGTGCTGGAACTGGAAGTTTCCCTATTGATTAGCTCTTCCACTGAGCCAGGACTTAGGGTCTTAGTTGCTGATTAACTGTGGTTAAGACCCTCTCACTGCCTTTCTTGGAGTCTGACTTGGGCTGAATACCCTTTTCATCTCAGTGAGAATAACCTTCCTTGGAGTTATTCTAGTCTGTCTTGAGTGGGAGAGTAGATTCATTGCATCAGATTGTTTGGTTTCATGTAGTTTTCAAGGGAAACTGTGAGAGCTCAAACAGCTTCCTGGCTTTACTGCATCAGCTTATCTCCACCCCCAGAAGTCCTGAGGGTGAATATTTTGAATGAAGTGAAAAAAACTTCAGATATGAAATATAAATGTATTAAAATAAAGAAGAATGTGTAAGAAAATTAAGAGATAAAAATACTGTAGGGTTACACTTTCTCTCCATAAGTAATTTGTGATTGGAAGGTGAAACTGGTAATTTTTTAGAGTAATATTTTATATTTCTTGGCAAGTCTTGCTTTCAGTTTCTACTAGTGAAATTAATAAATCAAGTCCTTTACATAATACTTCTATTATACATTTCTACAAAACCAGGGTTTAATTTACTACTGTGGTGTGATGGGAAAATATTATTTGTAATGTAAAAAACAGATGTGATTTTTTTCTAAGATTGGAGGAATAACAATATGTAGATACAAAATTTTGAAATCAACTTTCCCTTATATTAACAAGCTTCAGTTACACAATTTAATGGAATTTTATGTCTCAGAAGGATACCTAAAAGATCATCTAGAGTCAGCTCCATGGACAACCAAGTTGTGAAAATATTTAAATTTTTCCAGTTCATTTTAAAGGAATCCTTCCTATCAGTTCTAGATAGCCAAAAATTCATGGGACTTTCTTGGGAGAAGCATGGGGTTGAAGCCTCAAGTGAAGGATCACTCAACTGAAGATACTGGGATTTATTGAAGATAATATTTTCATCCCAACAACAACAAAAAGAATGTATTCATAATGATGCCTGATTATAACACTCTAGTGCTGAAAAGAAGTCACTTCCTCATTCTTGATTCTTGCACATTCTGAGATCTATAGTCCCTAACTGGCGGAGCTTCTCCTATTTTAGTCAACTCTCAACAAACAGTTGGAGGAGCCTGACCATATGTATTGCTGTCATCTTAGATCTAATGCCATTCACTTTCCTTCCAGCCTCTGACTGACTGGATAACCCGAGAATTCTCTCACCTATTCCTTTTTTTTTTAATTGGTAGCAGTTGATTCTAAGGGAGGAATAAATAGAATGTCAGAGGAAAAAAGAAAAAGATCATATAGGGCCATTCCCTAATTTAATATTCTGGAGGCTATTTAGTGAAGTTACCTAATCAAATTCCAAGCTTTTGCTTTGAACCATGATTGTATAGTTGAAGACTATATATACACACCTATTTGATATCTTTTCCTTTCATTGTAGACTCAACAGTGCTAAATTGTTCCTTTTGGACTATTACCAAAAGAACTTTTCCTTTGCACAAATTTCTCAAGTGGTGTGTCCATTACAAAATTATTCTTTTCTTTTATTATTTAACCCCAGAAATATGCTGGAAGAGCAGCTAATCTTAAAAGTACAGCCAAGATTTGAGGATAAGTATAAACAAGTTTGTCTCCCTCCAAGCCCCAGAGGCACCAATGGTTATCTTAGATCAAAATTTTGAAGGAATTATATATGCTTTCATCCTTAGGACCAGAAAAGAACATTCCTGAATTTCAGGTTCCTGGACCTGTTAATCTCCAAATTTTGTATGATTGTGATGAAATCTCTCAGTATGAAATGTGGTAGTTATAGAGAAGATAACTCTGTGCTACAAGGGGAATACTGGAACTCAAAATTTCTGGAGGAATAGAGAGGGCTCCTGATATATTTTACTTAGGCAATGTAATGCCATTGCAAAGAATCTTTTAAAGGGAAAAAAGGAGTTTCTGGACAGATGCTGTCATGAGTGTGCCACACTAGCATTCTTAAGTACAATAAATCTAGAATCTAACCCATTAGTTCAAAAAGAAGTTTCAGATATCAGCAATATCAAGTAGGGAAAATAATCCCTAAATCTAGAGAGATAACAAGGAGCTAAGATCACAAAAGGAATAACAAAATATTTAAACTTTACTTTCCTCCCTTGCTATGAGTGTTTTAGATAGTATAGTTCCACTGAGGAGGGTGCTAACTATTTATTACCTCCAAGTGAATTTTCTTTCAAGTAGAAATTAGGTATGTATAACAAGTCTAGAGATGTAATGTTGTAAGTCGAGAATTAATCCTATTTCTCATGCATAAAAATCTTGAAATGCTACTCACATCAGACTTTGAGATCTCCAGGATCACATATAGAAAATGGGTCAGGTGGAGATCACATATAGAAAAGTAAATCTAATCATGTTAGAAAAAACTCTAAAATTTAGTTTCCAAGAATGCCAATCGACGATTGTGGACCTACTTTTAAATCTGATTCTGTTATTTAATAAATGTGTGATATTGGCCAAGTCATTTAACCTTTCTGATTCTCAGTTTTCTTATATTTAAAATGAGCAGATTTGACTAAATGAACTCTAAGATATCTCCTAGTTCTAAAATTATGATCCTATGAAATAATGAAAAAAATATCATGTCTAAAGCAATTAAAATGATTTATTGTTAGCTTACAATAGGAGAGCCATCATAGCATCATGGGCATAGCTGAAAAACTCCTGATCTGGGAGATGTAATTCCACATTTACCAATAATTATAACTATATCTATATCTATATATAACCTTTGGCAGATAAATTTGTGAATTTTATTTGTTTCAGCTCTATCATGAGAGGGTTGAGTAAGATGATGATATCTAAGGTGAGAAATGGGATAATAATAAATGCCTGCATTAGAATTCTGCTCTATAAAATCTGAAAACATTGAGCTCTTCTATTTTGCTCCTTCAAGTAAGGGGGACCATTTGTTTAATGGACTCTTCTGGGATTTAATTGTAAATCGTTTCATCTAGAAATATTCCTCTAGGATAAATTTAGCATTTAGATTGGAAATCTTCCTAGTAATTTCACTTGACCTCTTTATGAAAAAGATGTCTTGGAAACTTTAAAGAAAAAATAGCAAGAGGTTCAAATTTCATTTTAATATTTTCCACACACAGAGACATGCATGTGCATGTACACACACACACACGCACACACACACACACACACACCCCAAAGATTTTCAATTTATTTGAAAGTTAAAAAGTTAAAGAGCTGAGCAAAGGAAAACTACTGTGTGCATACAGTGGCCTACTGACCCTGGTTGGAAATATGAGTTACAAATGAGTCTTTTGAACTTTATATAAATGGTTCTGGGAGAGCACATGGTGTTTTAAAATTTATTCTTTCTTTTTTAAAATAATTCATTATAATCTTTGTTTTTGGTTAGTGTTGTAGTGTATACATATTTTTGAGATGCAAGCTCAAATTGGTGAAGGTTCTTTATTAAAAAATTAGTTTCATTCTCTTTTTAAATGAAACAAATTTTTAGTAAGGAAGTGTCAAGGCCTAGAGCAAATTTCAAGGTAGTTAGTGCAGAAGAATGTTGATTTTCTTAGGAATGAATAATTACAAGATGCAATCCTTAAATTTCTTTTGAAAGTGTTCATCCTGACAAATGTCTTCACAGACAGGGCCGAGAATCTAGTCAACAATTGCAATATGTGTATCTCCTTAACTGCTTAATTCTAGAGCACTTAGCATTTCCAATATTATGAACTGCTTTTCCTGGAAATCTTATCATGATGTCATTAGGGATGCTAGCAATGGAGAAGAATATCTCTCTAATGTAACAATATAAACAAAGTAAAGATTCATACTGTCTGGGTAATTTCTCAGAGTTTTTTTGAAGAAAAATTTATTCATTCTCTCGAGAATATAAAAATTTGCCATGTGCATACCCCAGGTTTTTAAGTCCTTCAACCTCCTCCTCAATTATTGAGAAAAGAAAAATAGAAACTGCTTATTTATTGCTAGATCTTCTGACTTCTTAGGATCCTTAGGGCAACTTGAGTAAGCATCTGCAGGGCCAGTGCCTATCAGATATGCTTTGTCTCTTCAGTTTATGTCTGTTTATGTGCTGTGCACTAATTCCTTTCATTTAAAGGATCTCCTGGTTTGCAACACCCCTCCCCTTACTCCCTGTTAGGATTCAATCTTTCCTATGATGACTTCTCAAATGCCTGGAGGATTGTGTGCTGACAAATTCCAGGAAAACCTTTGTGAAAGGATTAGTGGGAGCCAATATTTCACCAAATTTATTTCTGCCTCCCAGCTTGATTTGACATAATTAGCATCTGCTAGCAAGAAGGTTTCTACATTTTAATGTCCCAGGTGACTTGAAGTGGTTTGGAGGTTATTTTATACTTCTGAGTTCTGTGAATTGACTTTTTTTTACTTGTACAGTTGAAATGAGTTCAGATCCTGTGAGACCTTGTCATCTTTATGAAGATGGTGAACAATTTGAGTTCATGGCACTCTATTAAAGAACAGCTGGGTTTTTAAAAATCTTTTCCAACCTGGCTCTCCTTCTGCTTGACTTGTCATCAATAGCCAGCAGCACCACCAGCAAGCCCAGCAGCCTAATTCAAAACAGCATATATCTTGAGAATGATTGTATATGCAATTTGTAACAAAATTTCTTTTCAGGGCACTGTATTGAATTCTGCTCTCAATGCCTAAGAAACAGATGAAGACTTTCATAAAGAGCTATTATAAAAAATAGACAAATCTTCTGGTATTTGTTGGAAGATATGTCACCAGCTCTGCAATGATCTGTTTTACCTTTAAGAAAACTAATTGTATAGTAATAAAATGCATCAATATTTAGAAAGCAATGGCAGCCTCATTTTTAGTATTTGCTGAGAATAATAAATATAACAATAATTACTAACATCTCTATATTAATAATTAAATAGATCTGTGTTTTTATCATTGTGATTATTCCTTCCAGCAATGCAGATTAGTATCTATCCATGCATGCTTACCTGCACAACTTTGGTCCACATAGTCCCACAAAGCCTTTTCAGGAATGATACACATTTCTGAGGACTTTTTGTCTCGATATCTTGTTACCATCTGGATACTAATAGAATGCAGGTTGTATATCAAATTGACTTTGACTACATAACTAATCCATCTCCCCCCCCCCCCGAGTCTTACATTTCTCTTATAATATCCTTACCTAAGTGGGTTTTTTTTTAAAGCATGGCAACCTGCTTTTGCCTACCTTTTATCTTTCAATTAGCATTTAGTTGATCCTCAATTTTAATTTATAAGAGATGATAGATTTCTATGATTCAAAGACATATTGCTGGAAGCTATAGCATACAATTTCTGCATGTAGTGTGATATCATATAGTATCATGCCATTTTTGGGGAGGCAATAGTGTTCATTTCTTTCTCCAGCTCTTTTTACATTTAAGGATCTATGCAAAAAGGGTTTTAGGTAACTTACATAGGGTCACAGACCTAATAATTATCTGAAACCATATGAATTCATGAAGATGTCTTCCTGATTCCAAGTCCACTCCACTGTGCATTTTGCTGCCATAACAGCATACACAACATAGAATACTGGGTTTCATTAGAATTATCTTTCTGACAGTACATTTTGGACCCTCCTCTGATCAGGAAAAAAGACACCCTAATTGGTGGACAATTAATGAGGAGGTGAGCTAAAAGTCTTCACTTCCTCCTGATGAAAACATGGCTTGATTATGAAACTCAGCACCCTTCAGCAATCTGGATAACCTAACAGGTTTTCTCCATTTTCCTTTTTCCTTCATGACCTGGGTTTCCCTAAACTTTGGTAAAGGGGAACAAGGACAGGATTTATTTTTTCCTAGAGAAAGATCTCACTCTTCTTTGTATTCCTTAGACAGAAATCAGGATTCCTAGTTGAGTGGAAGCCTGCTCAGATGATTTGAGCAGAGCTGAAATTCTTCAGATATTCTTTAGTCAAAGATGGGCTACTTTCTAAGTTAACCTATTTAGATAGAATAGATTATTACAAATTATTATTAATAAAAAAGATATAGTATCAAAATTAATTTCTTTCACTTAAAAATCTATAACATATACACAAAGCAGCAATGACCCAGGACTAAAATTGGTCAGGAAGAGAAAAGCAATCCAAATTGCCTTTGAGAAGGAATTCAGAATTTTGATGACCTCAAATCTCACTGAATCAAATGTGCACATTTTACTTATTAAAATAAAGATATAATTTTCTAGGAAACTTCCACAAGTGATCTGAATTGGAGAAGAGCAAACCACACAAGAGCCACAGAACTGCATCAGATTTTCTAGATGTTTCTCCCCCAGATGTTTCTAGGGGAAGGACACATCTACTTTTTTCCTTTTGTGTCTTTTATCTGTAAGATCTACTTATCAAAGGTAGTTACCCTCTTTGTTTTTTGTCATGTGCAATCCATTTTTTCTTTCACATTGTTTTCCCTCCCATGTCCCAAGAAACCCAAGAAAACCCAAAAAAAGTATTTACCTTTGGTCTAAAACAGATGGACAAATGATCATCCTTTATAATTTAATACCATGTTGGCCTTGTTAATAAAATGATTAAATTGTCACCCCATAAATATAGAGCAAGGGTCTGACAGTGATGCAGTATAGTTAAAAATCATTACATAGGGGCAGCTAAGTGGTGCAATGGATAGAGCACCAACCCTGAAGTCAGGAGGACCCGAGTTCAAATCTGACCTCAGGCACTTAACATTCCCTAGCTGTGTGACCCTGGGCAAGTCACTTAACCCCAATTGCCTCATCAAAAAAAAAAAAAAACAAAAAAACCCCTTAAAATAAATAAATAAATAAAATAAAAATCATTGCATAATAATATCCAGAAGTAATATTATGTAAAGTCTATCACATGTGATAAGTCCACTATGAAGGAAAGAAGTATTTTTTAAGAACAGAAAATTTCCATGACATGGAATAATTAATTAGCAGTATTTATTAAATACATGCTATGTATTTAGACGCATGCTATGTGTCTAAAGCTATATTAACCATTGTAGGAATTGTGAAAGATATATATGACATGGTCCTTTTTGTCAGAGAGTTTATTATCTAATCATTATAAAGACTCCAAACAAAACAAAAAATAGTGAATGATTAAGGATTTAATTTTGTGTGGGACTAACTGAAAGTTCTATACCATACAAATTCAGAGAAAGGAGTGCTCATTATGGGCTAGAGTAATTTAAGAGAACTTCATTGAAGTGGCAGTAGTTGAGCGTGTTCTTAAACTGTGACTTGTATTTCTGTTGGGCACAAAAATGGTATATTTTGCAGAATGTGTATATGAACGAATTTGTAGAGGACAGCATGAAAATAGGCTTGGATAGTGCTTGAAGTGTATTGCAAGAGAGTAAGAAGAAATGTCTACTGAGGACCTTATTGTGTCCTGGGATATTACAGTAGGATAGAAAAAATGAGCCTAGATTTTGAAAGAATTTCAACATCAAGCTAAATTAATCTTCTGAATCCTAGCAAGGATAAGCAGTAATAATTAAAAGCATATTAGTTAGATCATGTCAATGTAATGAAAATCACAGTGCCAACAAAGTTTAGTTTTAATGTTATAAAAATCAAATTTGTTTTTGTATAGAGAATGCATTTTTTTAACCAAACAAGGGATAAAGGCAATTAAATGAGATAAAATACAAAGCACTGATTACATGAAACTCAGAAACTACTATAAAAAGAAAAATAATGCATCTAAGTTAATAAGGGTAGAGGTAAATTTGAGAGGGGAAAGCCTTCTGTTAAGTTTTTTTCTGTTTGGAATATGAAGTATAAAAGTAATCCACCCACATAATATATACTGTACAGACATATACACATACATGTTTTATATATATATATATATATATATATATATGTGTGTGTGTGTAGACATATATACATGAATATACATATGTATGCATGCATAAATAAGTCATTTCTCAATACATAGATGGTCAAAAATATTGAACAAATAGTCCTCAAATGAAAAATTGCAAGATTTTTTTTCTTAAAAGCTCTCTAAATGAATGTTCCAAATCACAAATGAATAAAGAAATGAAGATCAAAACAAGCCTGAGGTCTTCTCAAACCCTGAAAATTGTCAAAGAAGACACAAATGGCAAAGAGGATTTGGAAAGGTTGTGGAAAACAGGAAAACTAGAGAATTTTGGAGGAAGGTGTGAATCAGTACAATAATTTGATAAATATTTTAAATTTGTACAAAAAAGTGACAAAAATGCCCATATCTTTAGTCCCAGAGTTTCCACAAGTAGGCTTATAATATAAGGAAGTCAATGATGAAAAGAAAATATATCAACATATTTATAGTAGTGCTATAAAGGTGATAGTCATTCCATGGTGAATGACTAAATAATTGATGGAACATAAATATAATACAATATTACCACACTGTAAGAAATTATGAACTTGATAAAAATAGAGAATTATAGGAGAATCTACCTGAATTGACTGTGAATGAGCCAATGAAATAATATACATGACACAACAAATAAGTGGAATAAAAAAATCAAAAAAGATACATTTGACAAGAAAGAAAAGATTTTCGAAGCTGCCCCCATGTATTGAAAAATGGAAATTCATAAATGTGGTACATTTCACATATTTCCAGACTTTCTCAAACCCCAGATCAGTGATTTCCCCCCCTTCTCCATTTTTTTAATTAAAATATTATTTCTTCCATGGTATAACTCTCAGAGAGGGTTAAAGGAGGAAGGATAGGAGAAAAAAATTACCATGACTTTTTAAAATAAATAAAAATTTGTTGAAAATGAAATTAAAATGTATTAACTAAAAAGTAATTATTGTAAATGACTGAGACCAGAGATTATAATGCCTGAATTAGGAAAAAAAATCAAATGAGTGTCCTATCAATTTGCATGCACAACCCTTTCCACCTTGATGTTAAACTTTCAGGAGGACAAGGACAAGAGTTGCAAAGGAGACAAATCAGTAACTGATAAGATTACTGATCTTTTTGAGTATTAAGCATTGAATAGTAATGTGATTTTTACTTACAGCCACAAAGTCCTTCTCTGAGGCTTAATTGTACATGGGAATGAACCTGACTTGCCAAGACTTATCATCAAAAGTCTGGCATATGATGATGATTTATGGTAGCCCAAAAAATGAAAAAAAAATTGCATTTTTCTTCTTTCTTTATTAAAGCTTTTTATTTGCAAAACATATATATGGGTAATTCTTCAACACTGACCCTTACAAAGCTTTGTGTTACAAATTTCCCCCTCCCAGTCCTCACCCCTCCCCTAGATGGCAGGAAATTCACTGTATGTTAATTATGTTAAAATACTTGATGAATCAAATATATGTATACATATTTCCACACTTATCATTGTTGTGCAAGAAAAATTGTAACTACAAGAAAAAAAATCAGAGAAAGGAAACACAATGCAAGCAAACATCAATAGAGAGCATGAAAATATTATGTTGTGGTCCACATTTCATATCCCTCTCTCTGGGTGTATGACTTTCTTCACTGAACAATTGGAACTGGTTTGAAACATTTCATTGTTGAAGAGAGCCAAATCCATCAGAAATGATCATCATATAGTATTGTTGTTGCCGTGTACAATGATCTCCTGGTTCTGATTTCACTCAGCATCAGCTCATGCAAGTCTCTCCAGGCCTTTCTGAAATCATCTTGTTGGTTGTTTCTTACAGAACAATACTATTCCATAACATTCATATACCATAATTTATTCAGCCACTCTCCAATTGATGGGCATCCATTCAGTTTCCAGTTTCTAGCCATTGCAAAAACGGCTGCCACAAACATTCTTGCACATGTGGGGCCTTTTCCTTTCTAAGAAAGAAAAAATTAAAACTGTTCTCAGGCTTCTAGACCTTCCTCCTCTTTCTGTCATATTAACAGAGTGGCAGAAAAGTGATCAGAAGTTGCTAAGAAACACAATTTTAAATCATATTAGGCACTGATGAAATAGCACCACATGTGGTCAAACTCCTTGATATTGGGTAGTTCAATGATTTGGGTCATGAATTATCTCTGTATGTCTCTCTCAGTCTCTATATTTCTCAGTCCACTTAATTCTGTCTTTATCTCTGTCTAGGTCTCTCTATCTTACACTGAATACATTGGACAGTTTAAAGGCCTGTATTGTATGGATTCTGCTATAAAATTGTCATTTTTTATGGAGAAAAGTGATGAAATATTCTGAATAATAAATACGATAATCACAGAGCAGTAGAGTATTAAAAGCATTTTTAAAAAGTTTTGTAGTAACAATATGAGAACCAGTTATGCCAAGATCATTTAAGGATGAAAATTGTGGATGATTGTAGAACAAGGGAAATGATCAGTATATATTTATATATCAACCTTTTATTTTTTTGCATCAAGGCCATCACCACAATTGGACTCTAATATTATAGTGTTGAAAGTATTTGTATATAGCTAAATATGGTAATGAAGAAGAAAAAGTGCAGTAAAACACAGCTAAATTAAACAAATTTTACTTAGAGGAGATTCATTCTGAAGATGATGCAAATGTAAAAACACTAGAGTAGCTGGAGGAAGAAAATGATACAAAAGTGAGTTACCCAAGATTGGGGAAAATCGAATATTATCCTAATTTTTAAAATAGAATATGGAGACTAGTATACTTAATCTTGATTTTTAGGAAATTTAAAAAACTAGTTAGTAAATGACTCTAAAATGAAGCAATGATTATAAAGAGTCATTATAATATTGTCAAGAAAAGATTATTCTATTTTATTTTATTTACTTGCCTTTTGATAATGACAGTAGTAGGTCAGGAGAATGATTTTGATTAAGTTTATTAGAGTTTACCAAAACATTTGGTAAAGCATCTCAAACTATCATTTTAGAGAATAAATGATTATGTATTAGCCAATAATTGGATAGATTCAGAATTGTTTCAATGACCAGACTGAAAAAAGTTTTTTAATGATTAAATACCCAATTTTTTGTGGCTCTCCACTTAATAACAGATAGTCTTATACATCTGTGCTTGACCAAGAGCTATTTGACAATTTTTCCCCTAATGCCATTAATAAAGGTATATAGATAGAAGGGTGAATAAATAGATAAATGAATAGATAGATATAGATATAAATATAAATATATAGATTGCACAATTGATTTACAGATAACATTTATTTGCTAAGGAGAGATATCAGATTAGCATTAGAATTTATAGGTTAGAAAATTAGGCTGAATCCCACAGGAAGAAATTCAAGCTCTATTACTTATATGTAGGTATACTTGACTTGTCTAAGATGAGGGAGGGAAGTTTAGTTATGCTTATCTGAGGAAGATGTGAGAGTTTTATTCAAGTTAGTTGTGTAATGTGATAAGCAAAAACACTAATACCCAATTAAGTTGAGAGAAGCATTGTTACCACAATTAAGGTCATGAATTTATCCCTATACTATTCTGGGTATGACAGTTTAGAAAAGACATAGGAAAAGCTTGAGTATCCACTGGTGAATGGACGGGATGGGAAAGGGTTTTGAGTCCATGCTATTTGAAGATAAATTGATGGAATTGGTTGCTTTGTCCATAGAAAAAAAAGACTCAAAGGGAGAAGGCATACCAGACTGGAATTATTACTGTCTGATCCCTTAAACATCATGAATATATGGGATATTATTGTATTTCATCTGACTTTTAATCATACATTAGAAGTAAGCTCTATGGCTCCCAATTACCTCTAAAATCAAATATAATTTCTATTTAGCATTTTAAGCTCGTTAAACTTGACTTCAACCTATATTTTCAACCTTATTGCTATATGCATGATTTCCCTTCTCACAATCAATTTTCTAACTAAGCTTACTTCTTTTTTTAACTTTCCTTCACACATAGAACTCAATTCTATGACTGTGTCTTTGAAATGATTTTCTCCCATGTATTATATACTCTCTTTTCATCCATTAGATTTTGTAATTTATTTCAAATCTCATGTCCCTTGCACATGAAGTCATTCATTATCTGCTAAATTTGTCTTCAGTTTAAAGGGAAAATAATGATTTATTCCCAAGCATAAACTATTGTTTAAAGAAGAAAAATGATCACATACATTATCTCATATATTCTCTGGTTTTAAAATAGAATACTCACAAAAGACCTTGAAATTATTTTGAAAATATATTTACTTATATATGCATTCTCTTTTGGAAAAATATAACCTCTTTGAGGGCATGAATTATTTCATTTTGTCTTTTTATTTCCAGCATAAAATTGGCTTAGAGTTAGTACTTAGTAAGTGCTTATTTATTGGCTGATTGGTTGATTGGTTGGTTGCAAAATGAATCTTCATTCTTGAGGGATGCTTATTATTGAGAAGCAAGGAAATGGTAATTCAGACATAAGGAGAGAAATTGGAAAGTAAATATCAAAGGAATCAAGGTAGACAAATTTCTTGTTGAGAAGGGCAGACATCCTTATGTCTGTACACTATATTTGAAAACAAAATGAGAGGGGGGCGGAACCAAGATGGCGAACTGCAGACAGCGTTCTCTGTGAGCTCCTGAGACCTTCCCTCAGACCCAGAAAAATTGAGCCTCTGAACTGGTTTTGGAGTGAGGGTTCCACCAAACACTTGGACTACAATGCACTTCTATCAACAATCTACTTTGAAAAAACTCTGGAGGTTAGTCTCAGGGGAATCGGTCGCTGGCTGCAATAAGATGCCAGTGCCCCCTGGGTGGAAGTCGGGCTGCAACAGAGGCGGATTTTAAGCACCCAAAAAGCCCCTGGGAGACGCCTGGGATACTTTGCTCTGCTTGCGGGCAGGTGCTGTGGCAGATCTGCCTTTGGTAAAGGGTGGATTAAGAGCACTTGAAAACGTGGTCCTAGTGCAAATCTAGCCAGACTAGCCTCAGACCGGAAGTCAACTCGGCAAACTGCCCCAGGACAAATTGAAACTGTGGCAGTATTCCCTGATGGCCACTGGTATCTCAGCTCAAAAGCATGAGTAAGAAGAAGAAGAGAGCTCTCACCATAGACAGCTTCTACAGAGAAAAAGTAGAGCAGTCCCCAGATCCTGAGATTCTGAAAACAATCCCAGATGAAGCCACAAAGGCGGACTTAAGCTGGTCTCTCTTTCAGAAGGCTTACCTGGAAGATTGCATAAAGAATCTCAAAACAGAGCTAGAAGAAGAATGGGGAAATAAATTGAGATCAGGACAACAGAGATATCAAAAACTGGAAAACAGGATTGGTGAATTGGAAAAAGACAACAATTCACTGGAAAGTAAAAATGGTGAATTGGAAAAAATCACCAATTCACTGGAAAATAAAAATGGTGACTTGGAAAAAGACAACGATTCACTGAACAATAAAATTGGCAAAATGGAAAAAGAATGCATTGAATCAAGAAATTCAATTGGCCAGCTACAAAAGGAGCTAAAAAAGATAACTGAAGGAAATAATTTTAAAAATAAAAATTGAACAAATAGAAGTAAATGACTCAATAAGACTTCAAGAATCAGTCAAACAAAAACAAAAAAATAGAAAAAATAGAAGAAAATATGAAATATCTCCTTGGAAAAACAACTGACTTGGAAAACAGATCCAGAAGAGACAATCTAAGGATTATCGGACTCCCTGAAAGCCACGATGAAAACAAGAACCTGGATGCTATCTTCCAGGAAATCGTAAAAGAGAATTGCCCTGATGTTTTAGAATCAGAAGGCAAAATTGGTATTGAAAGAATTCACCAATCACCTCCTGAAAGAGACCCCAAAATTAAAACCCCAAGGAATATTGTGGCCAAATTTCAGGACTACCGCACCAAGGAAAGGATATTGCAAGCAGCTAGAAAGAAACAGTTCAAATACCGAGGAACTGTAATCAGAATTACACAAGATCTGTCAGCTTCCACATTAAAGGATTGAAGTGCCTGGAATCAGATATTCCGAAAGGCAAAAGAACATGGATTACAGCCAAGAATAAGTTATCCAGCTAGAATGAGCATCATCTTCCAGGGAAGAAGATGATCTTTCAATGATACAGGAGAATTTCACCTATTTCTAATGAAAAAAATGAGATCTAAACAAAAAAGTTGACCTCCAAATACAGAACTCAAGAGAAGCATAAAAAGGTAAAAAGGATAGAAATCTTGAGGACTATATTTCTACTACAGGTATCCTTAAAGAATGGGGGTATAATTTGATTTTTCTTTGATAATAATGGAAAGGAAATTAGAGGTAGAAGGGATACCATACTGAAAAGGGGGGGGGGAAGGAGGCAAAATAAAGTAAAAATAAAGGAGGTAAAATAAGGCAAAATCTCATAAAGAGACATAGAAGATTTAGTATACTTCAGGGAAATGAGGGCGATGAGTATTGTATGAACCTTACTCTCATTAGATTGGTCTCTAAGAACTTGCATGAATTGATGCTGAGTGAAATCAGCAGAACCAGGAGAACATTATACACAGCAACAAGACTATATGATGATCAATTTTGATGGACATGGTTCTCTTCAACAATGATGTGATTCAAACCAGTTGTGCTGCGATGAAGATACATCCAGAGAGAGGTCTGTGGGAACTGAGAGTGAACCACAACACAGCATTTTAACGCTTTCTGTGAATATTTCCATGCATTCTGTTTTCCTTCTTAGGTTGTTTTTTTTTTCTTCTTCTCTTTCTAGATCTCATGTTTCTTGTGCAGTAAGATAACTGTATAGATATGTATACATGTATTGTATTTGCCATATAATTTATCCTATCTAGCATGTATTAG
>JAJPUD010011476.1:0-22933 GCA_023553655.1 Myrmecobius fasciatus | reverse complement strand
GGAAAGGAAAAGCTCGGGGAAAAAAAGTTTTTTTGCAAAGGTCAATGTTGAAAGGTCACTCATATGTTTTGCAAATAAAAAGCTTTATTAAAAAAAAAAAGATTGGTCTCTAAGAGAGTATATCAGACACATTTGACTTCAAAGAAAGGCCTGACCCTCCTTGTGGGAAGGTGGGAGGGAAAGGAGGAAAGGAAAGGGATAAACTAATAAAAAGATTAGGGGAAAGGTATAAAGGGGAAGGAGAGATTCTAAAGGGGGGAGGACTATTGGTGGGAGGTGGTCATCAAAAATAAAGTACTGGGGAGAGGGGAAAGGAGAGAGGGGAAAGGGAAAAGAAAATCATAACTCTGGGTTAATAAGATGGCAGGGAATACAGATATAGTGATTTTAACTGTGAATGTGAGTGGGATGAACTCTCCCATAAAACAGAAGCAGGTAGTAGAATGGATTAAAAGCCAGAATCCAAAATATGTTGTTTACAAGAAACACATCTAAAACATAAAGATACATACCGAGTGAAGTTAAAGGGCTGGAGCAGAATCTTCTATGCTTCAGGTGAAAAAAGAAAGGCAGAGGTAGCAATTCTTATCTCAGAAAAAGTAAAAACAAAAAGAGATCTAATTAAAAAAGAAAAGGAAGGAAAGTATATTTTACTAAAGGGTACCATAGACAATGAAGCAGTATCATTACTAAACAGATATGCACCAAGTGGTTTAGCATCCAAATTCCTAGAGGAGAAACTAAGGGAGATGCAAGGAGAAATAGATAGTAATACTATACTAGTGGGGGACCTCAACCTTGCTCTCAAAATTAGATAAATCAAATCACAAAATAAATAAGAAAGAAATTAGGGAGGTAAACAAAAGGCCAGAAAAGTTAGGTATGATAGATCTCTGGAGGAAATTGAATAGTGATAGAAGGGAGTATACTTTTTTCTCAGGGGTTCATGGAACTTATATGAAAATTGATCATGTGTTAGGGCATAAAACCTCAAAATCAAATGCAGAAAAGCAGAAATAGTAAATGCATCCTTCTCAGATCATGATGAAATGAAACTCACATGTAATATAAGGCCAGGAGAAAATAGACCACAAGTTAATTGGAAATTAAATAATCTAATCCTGAAGAATGAATGGGTGAATGAACAAATTATAGACACAATTGATAATTTCATCCAGGAGAATGAAAATAATGAGGCAACATATCAAAATTTGTGGGACATGGCTAAAGCTGTTATAAGGGGTAATTTTATATCTCTAGATGCTTACTTGCATAAAACAGAGAAAGAGAAGATCAATGAACTGGGCTTACAATTTAAAAAGCAAGAAAAAGACCAAATTAAAAACCCTCAATTAAATACCAAATTGGAAATTATGAAAATTAAAGGGGAGATCAATAAAATTGAAAATAAGAAAACTATTGAATTAATAAATAAAACTAAGTTGGTTTTATGAAAAAACCAACAAAATAGATAAGCCTTTAATTAATTTGATTAGAAAAAGTGAAGAGGAAAATCAAATTGTTAGTCTCAAAAATGATAACGGGGAATTTTCCTCCAATGAAGAGTAAATTAGAGTAATAATTAGGAGTTTCTTTGCCCAACTTTATGCCAATAAATTTGATAATGTAAATGAAATGGAAGAATATCTACAAAAATATAGATTGCCTAGGTTAACAGAAGAGGAAATAAATTATTTAAATAGCCCCATTTTGGAAAAAGAAATAGAACAAGCTATTAACCAACTCCCTAAAAAAAAATCTCCAGGGCCAGATGGATTTACATGTGAATTTTACCAAACATTCAAGGAACAATTAATCCCAATACTATACAAACTATTTGTAAAAATAGGGAAAGAAGGTGTACTACCAAATTCCTTCTATGACACAGATATGGTGCTGATAGCTAAACCAGGTAGGGAAAAAACTGAGAAACAAAACTATAGACTCATTTCCCTAATGAATATTGATGCAAAAATTCTAAATAAGATTTTAGCAATGAGATTACAGAAAGTTATCCCCAGTATAATACACCATGACCAAGTAGGATTTACACCAGGAATGCAGGGCTGGTTCAATATTAGGAAAACTAGTAGCATAATCAATTATATTAATAACCAAATTAACAAAAACCATATGATTATCTCAATAGATGCAGAAAAAGCCTTTGATAAAATCCAACACCCATTCCTATTAAAAACACTGGAGAGTTTAGGAATAAATGGGCTTTTCCTTAAAATGATTAGTAGTATCTACTTAAAACCTTCAGCAAGCATCATATGTAATGGAGTCAAACTAGAACCATTCCCAATAAGATCAGGAGTGAAACAAGGCTGCCCACTGTCACCATTATTATTTAATATTGTCTTAGAAATGTTAGCTTTGGCAGTAAGAGAAGAAAAAGAGATTAAAGGAATTAGAGTAGGTCATGAGGAAACCAAATTATCACTCTTTGCAGATGACATGATGATATACATAGAGAATCCTAAAGACTCAACTAAAAAACTACTAGAAACAATTCACAACTTTAGCAAAGTTGCAGGATACAAAATAAATCCACATAAATCATCAGCATTTTTATATATTACCAATAAAGTTCAGCAGCAAGAGATACAAAAAGAAATTCCATTCAGAATAACTGTTATAGTACAAAATATTTGGGAATTTATCTGCCAAGGGAAAGTCGGGAACTATATAAACTAAACTACAAAACACTTTCCACACAAATAAAATCAGACCTAGTCAATTGGAAAAACTTAAAATGCTCACGAGTAGATCGAGCTAATATAATAGAAATGACAATACTACACAAACTAATTTAGTTATTTAGTGCCATACCAAACTCCCAAGAAATTATCTTACAGTTCTAGAAAAAATAGTAGCAAAATTCATTTGGAAGAACAAAAGGTCAAGAGTTTCAAGAGAATTAATGAAAAAAAAAAGGGTGATGATGGTAGACTTGCTGTACCAGATCTAAAACTATATTACAAAGCAGCGGTCATCAAAACCATTTGGTACTGGCTAAGAAATAGAGTAATCGATCAGTGGAATAGGATAGAATCACAAGACAAACTAGGCAATAACTATAGCAATTTAGTCTTTGATAAACCCAAACACCCCAGCTTCTGGGATAAGTACTCACTATTTGACAAAAACTGCTGGGAAAATTGGAAACTAGTGTGGAAGAAATTAGGGCTTGACCACATCTAACACCACATACCAAGATAAGATCTAAATGGGTCCATGATCTGGATATAAAGAGTGATACTATAAGTAAATTAGAGGAACATAATATAGTTTATCTCTCAGACCTATGGAGATGGAATAAATTTAGGTCCAAAGAAGAACTGGAACTCTTAATTGAAAACCAGATTGATAACTTTGACTATATTAAGTTAAAAAGTTTTTGTACAAACAAAAACAATGCAGTCAAAATAAGGAGGGAAGCAATAAATTAGGAAATCATCTTTACATTTAATGGTTCTGATAAAAGTATCATCTCTAAAATATATAGAGAATTGTTTCATATTTCTAAGAATTCAAGCCATTCTCCAATCAATAAATGGTCAATGGATATGAACAGACAATTTTAAGGGGATGAAATTAAAACTATTTGTAGTCACATGAAAAGATGCTCCAAATCACTATTGATAAGAGAAATGCAAATCAAGACAACCCTGAGGTACCACTACACACCTGTCAGATAGGCTAAAATGACAGGAAAAGTTAATGATGAATGTTGGGGGATGTGGGAAAGCTGGGACACTGATGCATTGTTGGTGGAGCTGTGAATGGATACAGCCTTTCTGGAGAGAAATTTGGAACTATGCTCAAAAAGTTATCAAACTGTGCATACCCTTTGACCCAGCAGTGTTTCTATTGAGCTTATATCCTAAAGAGATCTTAGAGGAGGAAAAGGGCCCCACATGTGCAAGAAAGTTTGTGGCAGCCCTTTTTGTAGTGGCTAGAAACTGGAAACTGAATAGATGCCCTTCAATTGGAGAATGGCTGAATAAATTGTGGTATATGAATATTATGGAATATTATTGTTCTGTAAGAAATGACCAGCAGGATGGTTTCAGAGAGGCCTAGAAAGACTTGCATGAACTGATGATGAGTGAAATGAGCAGAACCAGAAGATCATTATACACGGCAACAACAATACTATATGACGATCAATTCTGATGGACATTGCTCTCTTCAACAATGAAATGTTTCAAACCACTTCCAATTGTTCACTGAAGAGAGCCATATACACCCAGAGAGAGGGAGGTGAAATGTGGACCACAACATAACATTCTCATACTCTTGATTGATGTTTGCTTACATTGTGTTTTCTTTATCTGATATGTCTTTTGTGTAGATATGATTTTTCTTGCACAACAATGATAATTTTGGAAATATGTATACATATATTCAATTTGCCAAGTATTTTAACATAATTAACATGTAGTGGATATCCTGCCATCTAGGGGAGGGGTGGGGAGTTGGGGGGAAAATCTGTAACAGAAAGCTATGTAAGGGTTAATGTTGAAGAGTTACACATACATATGTTTTGCAAATAAAATAAAATTTTAAAAAAAGAGAAAACAAGATGAGAAACTAGTCCACATTTATAAATATAATAGACTGGGGTAGCTAGGTGACCCAGTGGCTAGAGCACCAGCCCTGAAGTCAGGAGGACCTGAGTTCAAATCTGGCTTCAGACACTTAGCATGTGTGTCCCTGTGTGACCTAGCTGTGTAACCCTGGGCAAGTCATTTAACCTCAATTGCCTCAGCAAAAAAGCAAAAATAAATAAACATATGTTTATTTATTTTTGCTTTTTTGCTGAGGCAATTGAAGTTAAATGACTTGCAAATGAGGTTAAATATATATATAAAACAAGCTCAGAAAAAGGAAGAATTTCAATTAAAAATAATTTAATTAATGAATAAACTTCAAAATACTGGCAGTTCTCAGTTGTTGTGACAACTCACTGCCATCTAAAGTTTCAGTGTAATGCCTCTGGGATTTTAAAGATAATTGCCATGAGAGCTGATATGATATGCCAACCAACCTTTGTCTTCTTCCTCTTTCTTTCAGCTGAGGTCTTCTTTGGAGGTCTTGTCTGTAAAAGGAAGCCAAATTTGGGACCTTAGCAATTATTCAATCTCAATATATCCCATTACTTTATCTGAAGAGGAGTTAGCTGGAAGGGTGGATTTAGAGTATTTCATTCTCACTGACAAAATAACAGGTAATCTTTTTTTGTGTTTGTTTGCTTGATTTTTACTTTCATTTTCGAAATCAAAGCAACAAACAAAATGCTTTAGAATTTAAATGGTCTAAGAGCTGCAAGGATGCCCACAAATACCATGACATCCTTCAAGCTAGTTGATCATTTGATGTAATAATTATATTTGAATCTTATATTCTCTTTTTCAGTGAATTGTTGTCTTTTTCCAATTCACCAATTTTGTTTTTCAGTTCACCATTTTTATTTTCCAGTGAATTGGTGATTTTTTCCAATTCACCAATTTTGTTTTTCAGTGAACTGTTTTCTTTTTCCAATTCAGCAGTCCTATTTTCCAGTTTTTGATATTTCTGTTGCCCTGATCTCAGTTTATTTCCCCATTCTTCTTCTAGCTCTCTTTTGAGATTCTTAATGCAATCATCCAGGTAAGCCTTCTGAAAGGGAGACCAACTTAAGTCTGCCTTTGTGGCTTCATCTGGGATTGTTTTCATAATGTCAGGATCTGGGGACTGTTCTATTTTTTCTCTGTAAAAGCTTTCTATGGTGAGAGCTCTCTTCTGCTTCTTGCTCATGATTTAAAGTTGGGATATTGGTCAAAAGCCGAGAAAACTGCAACAATTTATATTTGCCCTGGGGCAGTTTGCCGAGTTGACTTCCGGTCTGAGGCTGGTCGGGCTAGATTCGCACCAGGACCACGTTTTCAGCTGTTCTCATCCACCCCCTTCCAAAGGCAGATCTGCCAAAGCACCTGCCCGCAAGCAGAGCAAAGTGGCCCAGGCGTCTCCCAGGGGCTTCCTGGGTGCCCAAAATCCGCCCCTCTATCGCAGCCCTGACTTCCGCCCCGGCTGGAGTCCGATCGGGACCAGAGGCCGATTTCCCCTGAGGCTAACCTTCTCCGGAGTTCTTTCAAGGTAGATCTTTCATAGAAGTGCATTGTAGTCCAAATGCTTGGCGAGGACCTCACTCGGAAACCAGTTTTAAGGCTTACTTTGTCTGGGTTTGAGGGAATGTTGGAGGGAGTTCACAGAGAAAGCTGTCCGCAGTTCGCCATCTTGAATCTTATATTCTCTTAATAGAGACAGAAAGGAAACCCTCTTTCTCTCACAAACTACATTGCTTTTTCCATCCTCTTCCCTTGGCCCCCAGAGTCCCGTGTTATACTCTCAACTAGAGATGTCGACATGCTTACATACTTAATTTCTAAATGCTGCCAAGTGTAAGTGGCTGACTTTGCAGTCTTATTATTTCTATGAGTTTTTAGCATCTCTTCCACATCTTTCTCACTAGCAGCATATGGCTTTGCCTGGTCTATTCAGTAAATACTTGTAATTATTCCTCTGAGCTTTGGGGATGACAGGCGTGTGTGTGTGTGTGTGTGTGTGTGTGTGCTTCAGGAGATAAATTGTGCAATCTACAAAGAAAACAAAGATGAGTTTTTGCTAAGGTCTCTTACTACCTGATAGAGACAGATGCTGCCACTCATGCCTGGGTACTATAATGACTTTCTGGACATGAACTGTCTGCATCAGATTCTTTGCAATCTATTTACCCGTTTTTCATGACTGATTAGTATGCCATCTACATCCATCACCCCCCAAATCCCTAATATATGATGTAGCTATTGTCTGTAAAGGGTTATAGGAGTTTGCTAATGCATGCAAAACTGTACAACTATAAGCCAGAATCAGAAGTTGACTTCATTTAAATATTGAAACATGATTAATCTAAACATTTTAATGTTTTTTTCATTAAATATTAGTGTTTCTTTTTTTCTTTCTTGGGCTTTGAGAGTATAGATTTAACAGAAACTATCGCTGCAGTAAATATTCTTACAGCCCCATTTTAACTTTCCTAATTGTTTTAGTTTTCACAAAAATGGCACAATACCAACTGATTCTTTACCTTACAGGGTAATGATAAATGAAAAGTTCTTAAAATGGGGTGATTACTATTGCTTAAAAATTACAAATATTATCTCATATCTTCTCTAATTCCAAACTCTAGCTAACTCTGAATTATAATCACATTTCTTTATTGAGAGAGGGAGAAAGGAGAAAGAGACAGAGGGAAAAGGGAAAAAAGAGAAGAGAGATGGAGAGAAAGGAAATAAGAGAGAAGAGAAAGAGGAAGAAAGAAAGAAAGAGAGAGAGAGAAGAGGAAGAGACAGAGAGACAGAGACATAGAGATTTTATAATTCAGCGTCTGGTTACCCCATAAATATCAACATTATTCTGTTGTCAGAGGACACAGCGATGCCATATCACCAAAATGAAGAGGAGGTCTGCCTTCTCCCCTAGGTTTTGTCTTTCAGTATAAGTGAATAAAAATTAACAGAGACTTTGATTTAGACCTAGAAGGAACCAAAAAGACCATATACTCCAACCCCTCATTTCATAAAAATAAAATTAAGCCCCAGAAATGTAATTTAGCTTGCCCTAAAACATACACATATTAAAAATCTGAAGCAGAATTCAAACCCAGGGATTCTGACTCTAGAAGTGATTTTTCTACTACACCACAATTCCTTAAAATGATCAATAACAAAACACTATCAGTTTGGTTCTGTGATTTTGCAAGTTACTAGTATGGAAGGGAATCAAAAATTCCTTCTTTTTCTTTCTGGGCTGCAAAAGGCCATGTTGAACTATTCATAAATATGTTCAGTAACAGCATAATTTTGGCTGATTCTCATTGGCTCTACGTGGTAAAAATGTCTGATTTCCAACAGGGCATTTCAATTTGTGCTTGAAACTACCCATTGAAAGAGCAAACTTCTTGTTATATTTAAAGTTTCCTAGGACAGCCCCATCCTCCATCCTATTAATGATAAGGAACAGCTTCAACCACAATGCATAGATTCTTATTGATAAATAGGTAAAAGTTTTGAGTTAAAGTTTTGGATAGCTAAGTAAACAATGCATTGCATTATATAGAGTCTTTATACTCTTGAAATAGCAACTACAACAGAATCACAAAACAGAGAATATTTGCAAATAGAAAAGAGTTAAATTATCTCAAGCTTGGAAGAGTGATTATGGCATTGAAGTGAGGAAAATCTGCATCTAAGTACTCCTTTATATACTTATTAGCTTATATACTTTTACATATATATATATATAAGTATATGTATGTATGTACGTGGCTATGTATGAGATACTGATAGATATGTATTTGATGGCCTCTATCCTTTCAAAACCTGAATTCATGATTCTATTATCTTATATCTTAGTGCATTCTATCTCTATATATTGCACTGTGATTATAGTTTACTTTTAAAATGTTTTATTTACTTTTTAAGTATATTATATATAAATTATATATATACATGTATATTATGATTATATATAAAATTAACATTCTTTTTTTGAATTTGACTTCCCAATTCTCTCCCTCCCTCTCACCCCTCCCCCACTTCTTGAGAGATTAAATAATATGTAAATATAACTTACATCGCAAGACAAGTTACATAGCATCCCTTCATAACATGTTTCAGTAAGCCAACTTTTCCCTGTTGCTATTCCTATGTTCTACTGTGATAATAATTAATTATAATAATAGCATAATAATACTTTATCATAACTAGCATTTATATAGCTTTAAGTTTTGCAAATTGTTTTACAAATATCTCATTTTATATTTGCAAAAATCCTTGAAGAATAGGTAATATTATTATCCCCATTTTACAGTTAAGGAAAATAAAGCAGACAGAAATTAAGTGAA
This sequence comes from Myrmecobius fasciatus, assembly GCA_023553655.1. Classification (NCBI taxonomy): domain Eukaryota; kingdom Metazoa; phylum Chordata; class Mammalia; order Dasyuromorphia; family Myrmecobiidae; genus Myrmecobius; species Myrmecobius fasciatus. Next base: position 13,980 of record JAJPUD010011476.1, on the reverse strand, counting down.
CTGCCTAGCTGAAGTTAAATTTGAACTCTGCTCTGTGCTGTTTGTACTATAACTGATTTGATGAGGAAAGGAAAAAGAAAACAGTAGAGAAGAATCATCCATCAGAAAGTAGAGTGGGGAGTGTGGAGGTAGGGAGAGAGAAATCAGAATCTGGAGATGTTATACCCACTGGTATAGTAGGTTACAGTCACATCAGAAATGGGAGTACAGAATAGAGGAAGTGGGATACTCTGCTACTCCTCTGGTCAATTTCAGTACAATTCTGAATTGGCAAAAGGGAAGGTGATAAAGTTGGATGAGATAAAGTTCAATTCATTCTACAGCTTAAAGTCAATTACTCAAGAAGACAACTATCCGCCAATAAAAAAAATATTCATTTGTTTGGTTATTTATTTAAAACTTTTTTTTAATTTTCAAAACATATGCATTGATAGTTTTCAATATTCACTCTTGCAAAATCTTATGCACCAAACATTTTCTCCCTCCTTTCCCCCACCCTTTCTCCTAGATACAAAATAATCCAATATATATATATTAAACATGTGTAATTCTTCTATACATATTTCCACAATGTTGCACAAGGAAAATCAGATCAAAAAAATGAGAAGGAAAACACAACACAAGCAAACAACAAAAAAAGTGAAAATAGTATGTTGTGATCCACACTCAGTTCCCACAGCCATCTATCTGGGTGCAGATGGCTTTCATCATGAATTGATCATCATGAAATGAATTCATCACTAAGAGCATTGGAACTGGTGTGGATCACCTCAGTATTGAAAAGATCTATGTCCATCAGAATTGCTCAAAATATAATCTTCTTGTTGTGTACAATGTTGTCTTGGCTCTAATCACTTCACTTAGCATCATAAAAGTCTCACCAGGCCTTTCTGAAATCAGATTGTTTCTTATAGAACACTAATATTGAATAACATTTATGTACCATAACTTATTCAACCAATCTACAGCAGATGGGCATCCATTCAGTTTCCAGTTTCTTGTTACTATAAAATGTGCTGCTACAAATATTTTGGCACATGTGGGACCTTTTCCCTTTTTTACGATATCTTTGGGATACAGGCCCAGTAGAGACACTTCCAGTTCAAAGGGTACGCACAGTGTGATAGCCTTTTGTGCATAGTTCCATATTGCTCTTCAGCATGGCTGTATCAGTTCACAACAGTTCCATCAACAATATATTAGCATCCCAGTTTTCCTACAACAATATATTAGCATCCCAGTTTTCCTACATCCCATCCAACATTCACCATTGTCTTTTCCTGTCATCTTAGCCAATCTGAGAGGAGAGTAGTGATATCTCAGAGTTGTCTTAATTCACATTTCTCTGGCCAAAAGTATAAATCAACACTTATTAAATGATTATTCTGTTCCAGGCACTGTGCTAAGTGCTGGGAATGCAAAAGAAGACATATAGTAACAGCAATATTGTTTGAAAAACAACTGAGGAAAACCAGCTTATTATGGATATTGTAAATACTCAAACTACAAAGGAGTTTAGAGAAAGAATTGATAAATAGAAGTATACATAATATAGTTTTACATATGTTTATAAATCTGTGTCAAAAAGTAGCATTTTAATGTGGGATGGGGAAGTAGGAAGGGAAACAATTTAAAGCTTAAAATGTAAGAAAAAACTTTTATTGTATTTTTAAGACAGTCCCTCTCCTCAATGAGCTCACAATCTAATGGGAAAGATAGCATTCAAACAAATATATATATATATAAAACAAGCTATATAAAGATGAATATGAAATAAAGGATAAGGTATAATAATAAAGAAGAATTGAAGAAGATTTCCTGTAGAAGGTAAAATTTTCTGTGGAACTTAAAGGGAGTCAGAGAGGTCAGTAGCTGGCATGAAATGCAGAGAACATTCTCGGTATGAAGGACAGACAACCAGAATATCCCACACTGAAATGTTGAGGGTCTTCTTAATGGTACATTCAGGAGGTCATGGTCACTTGATCAAATGGAGGAATAAAGCGTAAGAACTTTGGGAAAGGTAGGATGGGACTTTCAGAAATGAATTCTTAAAAACAGATTTTTTACCTGGTAAGAAAAAAAAGTTCTTAGCAATTATAGCAATTATTAAGCAAAATCATCTTTTTCTGGTGGAAATAAAGAATTGAATTTCCCCATCACAGAAGTCTTAAGCAGGCCTTGTAGTTGGAGGTGATGATGGTGGAATGATTTTAAAGATAATAGCAGAATGTTGTCAAGCGTGTCCTTGCTGAGATAGAGATTGGACTAGATGACCTTTATTTCCTTGCATCCATTAAAATGTATGAGATAGATGACCGTTGAAGAAAAGGTCTTATAATAGGTTCCCATCTGATTTACTTCTTACTGCTTGACCTTGAATAAGTCACTTACCTCCTTCAAGCCTCAGTTTCATCATCTGTAAAATGGAGACAATAATATATGACCATACAGATGCAAAACTTAAATGAAACGGCAAATGTGAATTGTGGAATTGTTTTCATATATAAATTATTATTTTTACCTTTGACAAATTACCACCCCAATGGAAGCTTTGTCTTGTGAGATCATCAAAGTATCTTTTCAATTTTCCCATTTGTTGCTGTGTTCATGAATAGAATTGCCCATAGTGCTAAATTATGTGATGTGACTATCTACTCTGCAGCAGCATCTATATGTATTGTAGGCCTTCCCAACAGTACCACCAATGTATGTAGGCTCTGAATTATGCTAGTTTTCTGAATTCACTAAAGTATCATCTGTGTTTTTTCTTATTGTACAAAACTTAGATTATAGAATATTCCTCCTTCCTCATGTGTGTAAAAGATAAAAAATAATAAGGAATGAAAAGGTTTTATGGAGATCATTATCAACAGGATATAATTGGGAGGTAGCAGGTATCTTACAAGAAGTAGATAGCAGCAGATAAAGTTACAACTCATTTGACTATATTAAAAACAAATAAAAAACAATCCATCTTATATCAGGGAGATATCATTAACTTCATATAGAATGGAAACAAAAGGATTACTGCAGTCTGAGTGAAATAGGTTTCTATCACAATGATATTTTGTTTTGCAAATATGCTGTCTTTTTTATGAAGATGAACTTAAATTGGTTAGGAATACTTCAGGTCATATCCTGCCCCAGAATCCTCACTCCTTTGTGCAAACATAATATATCACTTAATTTACTTATGAGTATCTTTATCTCTAAATTAGGGAAAATAATATTAGTATCATTTCATTCACAGGGCTGTTGTAAGACTCAAATGATAAATTGTGTGCAAATTTTAACAAACTTTAAAGCACTGTGTCAGTTATTAATTGTAGTATCAACAGCACACCCACTTTTCCAGTTGTGGCAATGGTTTGTGTTGAGCAATTGACATTCTATGAAGTCAGTGACCAATAGCCCAATTTCCCAGGTGTTTGAAGGTACAATTTCTAAAAGTGGAAGGAAATTTTGCACACATAAAGTTAATTGCTGTTTGTAAAGTTTAGCACTGCTGTAACTTCAGTAGCCTCCCTATCTCTCAGTAAAGGAAGAAATTCTAGCGAAGCTCAAATCCCTTGAGGTATTTTGCCAAAGCAGAACTATAGTGACTGCAAGAAGATCCTTTTACTTGATGGGAAGTTCCAATATGGATTAACTGCCAATTTCTCCAGGCAATTCTCCAAACAATAATTATCACCAATTCCTGAACCTTTATCTGTATACTCACTCCCTCCCTGCAATACCTGCTCTCACTAGGCTGAGAGAAGAACTCCATAAAAATAAGCATTTTGAAAGCTTAAGGAACTTAATTTAACCATCATCCCAGTGAGCCTGATGTTCCATCCTATTTGCTCACCCTTTCTTATTAATTTTTCTCAAAATAAAGATGGTTTGTTGTGATGTTACATTTTGATATTCATCTAAAAAATTTTAAGAGCAACAGTGATAAAGACTTTAATCCACTGAGCACACTGACCCATTAGGGAAAAAAAATAAATTAGAGGAAATTACAGCTCAAGATTTTGGCTTTGAGGACTATTAGCAAAAATAGATAAGCAAAGAAAATTAAAGGATGAAAAAATGACCTGGGCTTTAACATCAAGACATTTTTTGACATAATATACAAAAATTGCAACAAAATCAGTATAAAATTTGTACTAACTTCTATTAAAAATTAAATACAAGTTAGTTAATTAACACATGCTCCTCAAATATTTCATGTCAAGCTTTTTTTTCTTTGCATTTTGTTTTCTTTCTCATTTTTTACCTTTTTGATCTGACTTTTCTTGTGCAGCATGATCATTGTATAAATGTGTACTCATATATTGGATTTAATATATTTGTTAACATGTTTAACGTATATTAGATTACTTGCCATCTAGTGGAGAGGGTGGGAAAAGGAGAGGAAAATTTAGAACACAGTGTTGAAAAATTATCCATGCATACGTTTTGAGAATAAAAAGCTCTAATAAAAAATTTTTATAAAGTGATTGCAAAAAAAGCAAAAAAAAAAACAGAAAAAAATCCTGATTTCATACGAAGCAAAAACGCAAATCAATAGAATCAAAAGAAAATGGAAAGAAACTGTATCTTGCTAAAAATACAATAGATTGTGAAGTAATATCAGTACCAAGCACGCACCACATAGCATAGCATCCAAATTTTTAAAGGAAAAGATAAGTAATGCATAGGAAAAAGTATATAGCAAAACTGTACATAAAAAGAAACTGTAAAACTACACTATAGGACCTTAACACCTCCCTTTACAACTAGGTAAATATAACCATAAAATAAACAAGAAAGAAATGAAAGAGGTGAATAGGATTTTAGAAAAGAGTGATAGAAAGAAATATTTTTTTTCCTCAGCAGTACATGATACCTACTCAAAAAGTGATCATGTATTAGGGCAAAGAAATCTTTCATTCAAATGCAGAAGGCAGAAATATTAAATTAATTCTTCAGATCATGATGCAATAAAAATTTGAATAATAAAGAACCATGTAAAGATAGACCTAAATTAATTGGAAACTAAATAATTCAATTTTAAAGAATGGGGGGTCAAGCAACAAATCATAGAAATAATAATTACATCAAAATTAACAATAATGAGACAACATAAAATTGATGAGATGCAGCCAAAGCAGCATAGGGAAAATTGCATTTTTCTAAATGCTTACACAAATCAAATAGAAAAAGAGATCAATAATTGGGTGTTGAACTAAAAAATCTAGAAAAAGAACAAATAAAAAAGACCAAATTGGAAATCCTAAAAATCAAGAGAAATAAATGAAATTGAAAGTAAGAAAATGATTGAACTCATTAATGAAACTGAGCTGATTAGATTTTTTTAAATAGATAAACATTTGGTTAATTTGATTTAAAAAAAAGAAAAAGAAGAAAATAAATTACCAAGTATTAAAAACTGAAAAAGGTGAATTGATCATTAATGAAGAAAAAATCAAAGCAAAAATTGAGAGGTATTTTCCCCAACTTTATGAGAACAAATCTGACAATTTAAATGTAAATTGTGTGTATGTATATATATATATATATATGTGTGTGTGTGTGTGTGTGTATGCATATTACATATGTAAATAAATTCCCCACATTAGCAGGAAAGGAAATAAAATACTTAAATAACCCACTTTAGGAAGAGAAATTGAGCAATATAACCTATATCAGAATTTTTCTTGTCTCAGTGAAGCAAGTAGGGAGGGAAAGAAAGAAAAAAATGGCACTCACAATGTTATAAAAATGAATTTTAAAAATTATGTTTGCATGAAATTGGAAAAGATAAAAATTCTATTTACAAAAAAAAGAAAAGAAGAAGAAAAGATAAAAGGGGGGAAATCATGAGCAGGTAGATTTCATGAAAATCTGGAAAGACATTCTGAATGAAGTGTATAGGACAAAAAGAACATTGTACACAGTAACAGCAACATTGTCTGATATTCACGTGATTGATTTAACTCTTCTCAGCAATACAAATATCCAAGACAATTTAAAAAGTCTTCTGATGAAAAATGCTATATACCAGAGAACAAGGGAGAATTGTAGAGTCTGAGTGCAGATTAAAGTATTCTACTTTGAATTTTTTTTCATGTCTTTTCTCTTTTATTCTATTTCTTCTCTCATCACATGACTAATGTGTAAATAAGCTTACATGACTGCATCAGTATAGTCTATATTGATTGATTGTCTTGGGAGGTGGGGTGGGAGAGAAGGGAGAAAAAATTTGGAACTCAAAATTTTATTTTAAAAACTAGATGTTGAAGAATTATGTGGAAATCAACTGTGATAGACTTGGCTCTCTTCTCAGCAATGCATGATTCAAGGCAGTTATAAAAGACTTGGGATTGAAAATGCCATTCCCATCCAGAGTGAATATGAATCAAAGCATAATATTATCCCTTTTTGTTTGGTTGATTGTTTCTCATGTTTTTGTTATCCTTTTGGTCTTATTTTTCTTGTACAACATGACGAATGCAGAAATATATTCAAAAGAATTGCGGATATTTAACCTATATCAGGTGCTGTCTTGGGGAAGGGGGAACTAATTGAGAGAGGAAGAAAATATTACAAAGTCATATGAATGAATGTTCAGAACTATATTAACATGTATTTGGAAAATAAAAGGCTATTGAACATTTTTTAAAAAATGACAGTTAATGGCCGGACACCTGGCTCCTGAATATTTCTCGCCGCCCCCGGGCGGTGGCGGGGCTGGCGGGTCCGAACCTACTTGGAATTGGCCGGGCTTTCAAGGCCCATTCAGTGGGGTTGGAACGGGTTCAGGACCCGACGGGTGGGGAACGGCCCCTTACCACCCTTTGTACGATATGTGGGGAGGAGGTGTCTACTGTGAACCTCAGCCCAATGTGGGAGTGACGGCTCAGCCTGCTCAGGAGATCCCAGTCCCCGACGGCGATTCAGGACCCGGGGTAGACAGTCCTTCCGAGAGCAGCTCCCCAGAGCCCCCTACTACTGCTCGAGTCACCAAGATTGAGCCGGTGGAGAGTGGAGACGAGCAGGCACAGGAGACTCCTTCACCAGAAGAACTGGAGCAGTTTGCCAAGGAGTTAAAGCGGAAGAGGATCACTCTGGGTTATACCCAGGCTGATGTGGGTATCACTTTGGGGGCTCTCTTTGGCAAGGTTTTTAGCCAAACTACCATCTGTCGCTTTGAGGCACTACAACTCAGCTTCAAAAACATGTGTAAGCTCCGACCTCTGCTACAGAAGTGGCTAGAAGCAGCTGATGACAATGACCACCTTCAGGAGTTGTGCAAGGCTGAGACAGTCCTTCAACAAGCCAGAAAGAGGAAGTATACAAGCATTGAGAATGGAGTTCGGGGAAACTTGGAGACCATGTTTCTCCAATGCCCCAAGCCCACACTTCAGCAGATCAGTAATATTGCTGAGGAGCTGGGCCTTGAGAAAGATGTTGTCCGGGTTTGGTTCTGTAATCGTCGGCAAAAGGGCAAGAGGAGCAATGGCAACTCTCCCCGAGAAGATTTTGAGGCAGCTGGCTCCTTCCCTGGGGGATCTATGCCTTTTCCCCTTCCTCCAGGCCCTACATTGTCATCCTAGTTATGGGGGGCCTCATTTCACCACTCTCTATTCCTCAACTCCCTTCACAGAGGGGGATGCATTTTCCCCTCTTCCTGTTAACCCTCTGGGCTCTACTATGCATTCAAGCTAAAGGGCTAAGCCCATCCTTGGGCAGAGAAGGTGAGAGAATAGAGATGAGGAATCCAACAAGTAAAACAAAGTCTGGAAGTTGGTTGATTGAGTTCTCTATCCTTGGAGCATTTAGGAACAGGGAAGGATAGCATCAATATTTCAGAGATTATTAACAGATTTTTGAGGGGAATGGGTTGGGGAGAAGTTGTGAAAGTTTGCTGTTTGTTAGTTCCACATCTCTTTCATCTCCCAACTCTTAAATAAAGTGATCTAAAGCAAAAAAAAAATGACAGTTAAAAATAATCTTTTATTGGGAAAAATGCTATTTCCAAAAAAAAATTTGAGTAAGAAGCTAGTCCCCTTACTTCTCAAAGTTTCTGCAATAATATATATTGCTTTGTCATAATACCTAGCAAGAATCTTTGGATCATGGTGCTATTTGTTCAGGAGGGTGCTAAGATAGCAATATTTTATTTAGAGTCTCTGAGGCTAGTGAGTTAAGAAAGAGCTGTTTGTCACAGAGAAGGTAAGATTATGCCAGAGATAAATTTCACTTAATCCTTAATTTGGTGCAAGGATAGCTCTGCTTCTCACAGTTATCAGTTTGTAATGTCCATCATAGCCTCTGCTCCCATCATGCAAAGAGAAAGTGGTGACACTGATTACAGGTTCTATTTTAAAAATGACTTGGTAATTCAAAAACACTTTGTACTTATTCCCACAGGGCTTTTTGTTCCTTAAAATCCCCAAAGATTAGCTCCTGTAATCAGTTAATAACCCCATAGACTGCCTTAGCCAATGTTATAAAAAACATTAAACTCTTATTAACTAATTGGTTTCTTCAGTCTTCATCATAACTTCAAAAAATACAATACATATAAGTGACCAATGAATACAAAGGCTGTTTTATTTCCAATCGTAAAAAGGGACTTTGAAAGGGATAATGCAATAATGAAATCTTAATTTTCTTTATTTGATATTTTTCTATATTTTGGGCTGACTGGAGACTTATTTAGATCTGGTACTATTTTAACTATATCATGTATTTTTGTTTTGTGTTTTAATCATGATGTGTGTATGTATTTTAATAATGGTGATTTAATTTTAAATGGCAACTTGATAAGAAATTTAAATTTTTATTTAAAATTCCAAATATTTTGCTAAAATAAAACAAGTAATGAAAAAAAAAAGAGTGGAAAGGAGAGGGCAGGAAAGTAATATAAAAGAAAAACTCTTGAGAACTACTGCAATAGTTTAGGTACATTCAACCCTGCATGTGTAAACCATGGGAACCTAAAGACCAGATAATTATACATGATTAATGGTTAAAGAGGTGAGAAGGGGGAGAATTTGTTGGCAATATTAAGATTTTCTTTCCTCCTTTAATTTTTTATCCTGTCTTTTAAAATATGAATTCACAGAGACATTATTTCATAATCAAAGAATGGTTAGCTGAAGTCAGTTATTAATTAACAAAAATAGTCTTGACTATTCTCTACATGATTTGAACACTATTTCACTATATCTGAGACCCTTCTTCTTTATAGTACTAAAAGATTTTTTTTTCTTATTCTTCAGTGACATGAAAATTGCAGCTATATTGCCTTGAAGAAAGGAACTAAGGAGACAAAAACTTAATTATACTGTTTTATTTCCCTTGCAGCTGTGTCTCATTAGCTTCTGAGCAGTGGGAAATTTCTTTGCAATCTTTGACCCTCCTACCAATAAATCCTGTGCAAACTTATAATTAAAATCAATTACAGATCATGGAGTGGTGAAAGGGAGACTTGCAACCCACCCCCAGCAACCCCCATCTCCATTACAGACACCTTTGAATTTATTTCACAATTCTATAAAAACTCTCCAACTTTTGCCCCTGATAGATCTAAGATTGTTATAAAGTTTAAATATCCTTTAGTCTCTCATATTCCTAAAGGCTGCTGATTGATCATATGTCTTAAACAATAATTTATCTTTCAGGTTTGGTGTTAGAATATCCTTAAATTCCTTCATCCTTCCGTTCCCAAGATGATAAATGATCAAAGAGTATGAACAGACAACTTTCAAATGAAAAAAATTAAAGGCATTTATAGTCATATGAAAACAAAATTCTCTAAATAGAGAAATGCAAATTATAATAACACTGAGGGAACACTTCACACTTCTCAGATTGAATAAAATGACAGGAAAAGATAATGATAAATAATGGAGAGGATGTGAAAAAACTGGGGCACTAATGGATGGTTCATAGACGTGTGAAATAATCCAACCATCCCAGAGAGCAATTTGGAACTATGTCCAAAGGGCTATATAACAATGTATATCCTTTGATCCAGTGATGATTCTACTGGACCTGTATCCCAAAGACATCATAAAAGTGGGAAAAGGATCTAATTTGCAAAATATGTGTATAGCAGCATTTTTTGGAGTGGCAAGGAACTAGAAATTAAATGGATGAGCCTCAGTTTCAGAATGGCTAAACAAGTTATGGTATATGGATGTAATGGAATAGTATTGTTATGTAAGAAATGATGAGCAGGCTGATTTCAGAAAGGCCTAGAAAGACTTACGTGAACTAAAGTGCCGAGTGAAGCATGCAGAATCAAGAGAACAATATAGATAATAACAAGATTATGTGATGATCAACTGTGAAGGACTTGTTTTTTTTCAGCAATGAGTTGATTCAAGGTAATTCCAATATTCTCATGATGGAAAATATCATCCATATCTAGAAAGAGAACTACAGACTGAATGTGGACCAAAGCATTGTATTTTCACCTTGTTGTTTCTTTCCTTTTTTCCTTTTTTATGCTTTTTCCCTTTTGTTCTGTTTTTTTTTTTTTTGTTCACAGCATTTCAAATGTGGAAATATGTTTACAAGAATTGTGCATATTTAACCTAAATCACGTTGCTTGCCTTGGGGAAAGAAAAGAGGATAAGAGGGAGAAAAAAATGGAACACAAGGTTTTGCAAAGGTGACTTTTGAAAACTATCTTTAGATGTATTTGGAAAAATAAAATACTATTTAATTATTTTTTTGCCCTCAACAATCAGTGTAATAACTTATTGTAATAACAATCATTGGCTTGGCATCTGGAAGATCTATATTCAAGTGCCATCTCAGAATTTACTAGTTTTACATTCCTTTATTAGCTTTATAATCACTTATTCTCTCCTTTTCTGCTATAATAGAGAAAAGTTCTACTCATTTTGCACAATACTAGCATTTCTACCCTTCCTCTTGATATCATTTCTGTGTTTTCTAGAATCTTCTCTGTTTATCACACCTTGTCTTCCTTGCATCTTTTATCTCTCTCTTGCTTATTATTCCTTCCTTTTTGGTTATAAACATGGTCAAGTTTCCCATAGTTGCTGATCCTATTATCCACCATACAATTTTTCCTTTCACTTTTATTGCTCCATTCTTTAAAAAAAACCTACATATGACTGCTTTTTCACAACATTTAAACTTTTTTTTTTCAAACCTTTACAATCTGACTTCTGTTCATATTGCTCAATGTTAATTTCTCTCTGCAAGATTGACAATGACCCCATGATGCCAAACTCAATAACTTTTTTTCTTGGTTTTTAATTTTTTTTTACATTTCTAGAGCAAATGAAACAACCCCTTTTTCTATGAATAACATTTTTTCTTGACTTTTATGAAACATTTTTAGCCTCTCTAAATGTTTTTTTTTCTTAATTTCTAGCTCTATTCAATTTCTGTATTTCTCTCTCTCACCCTTACCCTCTCGCTCCCTCTCCCTCTCCCTCTTCCCCTCCCCCCGTCTTTGTCTGTCTCTCTCAGTCTCTCTGCTTCTCTGTGTCTCTTTGTGTCTCTCTGTCTCTCTCTCTTTTTTTTCCACTAATCACCTTACTATCATCTCCCATTCCTCAGCTCTGAAGCCTGACTGGTGACTTCTGGACTTGGACCACCATTTGTTGAGGGCCTACATCTAGCTTGACCTAGTAATTGAACTCCCATTTAGCTTGACCTGCTAATTGAATTTCTCTATCTCTTCACCAACCCACTTCTCCCATGTAAATATCCTTCACCCTCCACCACATTTTTTTCAGCTTCACAACTTCTCATCTTTGCTTTACTCCACCCCCAGTTATAATGTAAGCTACTAAAGGAAAGGTCTTTCTTGTTTGCTTCCATTTTTATCATCACAGTTTAGCAGAAGTTCAGAAACACAATAAACACTTAATAATTGTTATCTCTGTCTCTGTCTCTTCCTTTTTCTCTCAAATGCATAGGCGCATCTATCTGTATCATATTTACTTCTATCTATAATCTATCTAAACTATCTATTGATCTTTCTGTGTTTTTTACTAAATTTGTCTCTCTATTTCATCTATCATATATGTCTGCAATTTTTTCTGATTCTTCTTTTCACCATCTTAACATGAATATTCTATTTTTTTTAATTTCTTTGTTGAATGAAATGCAAAATAAAGAAAAAACAGAATTGAATAAAGAAACAGAAAAGGAAAATAAATGCAAAACAAAACATTTTCCAGAATATGAGGGAGGATTCAAAATGCATAACAGTAAATTGCATTTGATGAAAACATATATAATAATAGAATAAATTAGATTCATGACTATCTTTGCTTCCTTGTAATTTATTCTTTTGTTCCCTATTGTAAACTTTTTACTTTATTCTTTTTCCTCCTTTTATCCCCCCAACTCCTTCAAAAAGGGTAGAGTTAAGCAGAGAGAGAGAGAGAGTGAGAGAGAGAGAGAGAGAAAGAGAGAGAGAGACCAAACACATATATATCTATATACACACAAAGACCTACATGCATACATGTTCACATATACTCATACACATATATGTGCATATTGCCCATGTGTAAATATGGATCTAAAACAATATTAATATGGCTGACATATTGCTCTCTTCATTAAACTTTCCCTTTGTCTAAGATCAATGACTATAAGCCCTACTTTTTTCCCTAATAAATACTATTCTGGATCCTTGTTGTAGTCTTTCTTTACTATAATTTCCCTTTCTATTACTCAGCCTTCTTCTATCCATGGAACCCTCCCTTACAATCTCTTCACACCTTTTCCTTCTCTCTTTATCCTATTTCCATTAATCTATATATTTTATCCCACTCCTATCAATCTAAAGGCCCTTTTGTAACTTTTTTTATTCTATACTATCTTTCCCTCCTTTATCTCTTGCCCATTAATCTACATATATTGTCCTCCTGCCATAAATCTACACATCTTTCTACACCTCACTTTATGATTGTCTCACCACTTTTATTTAATTTTTAGTAATAGCTTTTTCATGTGCATATATATTTATACACTTATCTTGCTGTACAAGAAAATTTGGATATATAAGGAAAAAATCTGAGAAGAAAAACATAATGGAAGCAAACATCAATAGAAAGTGTGAAAATGCTATGTTGTGGTCCACTCTCAGATCCCATAGGGGTTTCCCTGGATATATAGGGCTTTCTACATCACTGCATTACTGGAACTGGTTTGAAACATCTCATTGTTGAAGAGAACCATGTCCATCAGAATTGATCATCATAGTCTTGTTGTTGCCGGATATAATGATCTCCTGGTTCTGCTCATTTCACTTAGCATCAGTTCATGCAAGTCTCTCCAGACCTCTCTGAAACCATCCTCCTGGTCATTTCTTACAGAGCAATAATATTCCATACCATTCAAATACCACAGTTAATTTAGCCATTCTCTAGTTGATGGGAATACATTCATTTTCCAGTTTCTAGGCACTACAAAAGGGCTGCCACAAACATCTTTGCATATGTGGGTCCCATTCCTTCCTTTAATATCTCTTTGGGATATATGCCTAATAGAAACACTGCTGGGTCAAAGGGTATGCACAATTTGATAATTTTTTCAGCATAATTCCAAATTGCTCTCCAGAATGGTTGGATCCGTTCACAGTTCCACCAACAATGTATCAGTGTCCCAGTTTTCCCACATCCCCTCCAACATTCATCATTATATTTTCCTGTCATCTTAGCCAATTTGACAGGTATGTAGTAGTATCTCACAGTTGTCTTAAATTGCAATTTCTCTGATCAATAGTGATTTGGATCACCATTTCATAAGACTGAAAATAGTTTTAATTGCATTATCTGAAAATTGTCTGTTCAAATCCTTTGACCATTTATCAGTTGGAGAGTGGCTTGAATTCTTATAAATGTGAGTCATTTTTTTTTATATATTTTAGAAATGAAGCCTTTGTCAAAACCCTTAAATGTAAAAATGATTTCCAAATTTATTGTTTCCCTCCTAATCTTGTCTGCA
>JAJPUD010011475.1:38380-54422 GCA_023553655.1 Myrmecobius fasciatus | reverse complement strand
ATTATGGTATATGAATGTTATGGAATATTATTGCTCTGTAAGAAACGACCAGCAGGACGATTTCAGAGAGTCCTGGAGAGACTTGCATGAACTGATGCTGAGTGAAACGAGCAGAACCAGGAGATCATCATACACAGCAACAACAGTATTACATGATGATCAATTCTGATGGACATGGCTCTCTGCAATAAAGAATTGTCTCAAACCAGTTCCAATTGATCACTAAAGAAAACCATATACACCCAGAGATAGGGATATGAAATATGTACCACAACGTAGTATTTTCATAATCTCTATTGATATTTGCTTGCATTGTGTTGTCTTTCTCTGATTTTCTTTTTTTTTTCTTGTAGATAGGATTTTTCTTGAATAACTTGTCAAGTATTTCAACATTATTAACATGTCGTGGACTTCTTGCCATCTAGGGGAGGGGAGCGGAATAGGGGTAAAATTTGTAATGGAAAGCTTTATAAAGATCAATGCTGGGGAACTACCCATATATATGTTATACAAATAAAAAGCTTTAATAAAAAAAGGATATAATTCAGACCAATTCCAATGATCTTGTGATGAAGAGAGCCATCTATACCCAGAGAGGCTGTGAGAACTGAGTGTTGATCACAACAGAGCATTTTCACTCTTTTTATTGTTGTTTGCTTGCATTTTATTTTCTTTCTCATTTTTTTCCTTTTTGATCTGATTTTTCTTGTGCAGCAAGATAATTGTATAAATATATATTCATATATTGGATTTAACATATATTTTTACTATGTTTAACATATATTGGATTAGTTGCTATCTAGGGGAGGAGTGCAGCAAAGCAGGAGGGAAATTGGAACATAAGGTTTTGCAGGGGTGAATGTTGAAAACTTATCCATGCATGTTTTGAAAATAAAAAGCTTTAATAAAAAAAGAACTATGGAATCAAACTGCTATGGCTACTCTCCAGGATAGACAGGTATGCACATTTATAGACCCTTTAACCAAACAGAAAATCTAGTTCTAAATCGATAATTATTTATTCAATATACATTATTTTAAGAGTCAATAAAATTAAGTCATATTAACATAATAGAAAATATATTACTAGAACGATGTTGAACTGATACTAAGTAACTTATACCTAGATAACTTTAGTATTGATTTAGTAATTTGGGTCAAATTTGGCCTAATTTAGTAATTATGGCTTTAATAAAAAAAACTTTAAAATACCGATAATTTATAATTTTTAAAATTTTCTATGACTAGACCTGTTACAATTTTTTTTAATTTTTTTAATCTCATGTGGACCCTCAATAAAGTAAAGTAAATATCCTATTCCTTTATAACTGATTTACTATCTGAATTATTTCCTACCTTTTCATTTTTCTTCAAATTTCTCATGGTCTTCCTTATTCCTACCCATTCTCTTTAGAACCTCATCTATACTTTACAATAAAAAATGAAGCCATTCACTGAAAATTCTCCCTTATCCTCATTCCTTCTTTCATATCATTAAGATATATGTCCCCACTATCTTCTCTTTCACTTTTTTCTCAGATGAAAAGGTAGTTCTGGTTCCTCAGAGAATTAACCTAAATAATGAATTTGCATCCTTGGCCCTGCCCCTCACAACTTGTCCTTCAAAGTGTCCAATATACCCTTCCCATTTTTTATCTTCAGTCTCTTCCTATTTACTCATTCCTTGCTCCTTACAATCATTTTCACATCCACCCCATTCTTTAAAAGTCCTCACTCAATCTAACCTCCATTATAAGCTATTTTCTAATATTTCCCCTCCTTTTTATGGCTAAACTCCTTTAGAAACTCACACAAATTCTTAACCCTTCCTTAACTCCTTCTCACTAATATCAAAACCCTCTACCATGTAACTGTCAAATTTAATTAAAACTCCCTTCTCCAAAGTCACTAATGTTCTCTAAACTGTGAAATCAAATAACTTTTAATATTGATCTTTTTTAAACTTTCTTGTAGCATGTAACACAAATATACTTTCTTCTATCTAGATTTCTATGATGTGGATCTCTACACTACTCAACTCTCTGTTCAGCTTGACTTTTTTTTCCATTTTAGACTCCTTTTATTGGTTCTTCTGCTATGTCAAATCCACTAACTATGGACAACATAAAAGATTCTGTCCTGAGATCCTCATTTTTTTTTCAACTCTGTATTATATTTCTTGTTGATGTTACTCATTTCATGCATGGAAATGATTCCTAGATAGATAAATAGACAGACAGACAGACAGATAGATAGATATAGATATAGATATGTTTATATTTTGTATATGATATATCCCAATATACATAAAAACCATATATGTGTGTACACATGTATACACATACATAAGCAAATATACCTACATACATACATACATATATCCTCAATGCCTCACTAACTCATCCAACATACCAGTCTGTTATGAAATCTTTTTTTTTCTATCTTCACAACATCTATTATAGGTCCACTTATGCAACAACATTTTTGTTCAGGCCTCCAATATTTTTAACTTGGACTATTAAAATGGTCAACTGCTCTCTCTGCCTCAAATCTTTTGCCACTGTGCTGATAAGATCTTCTCTCTAAAGCATAGCTCTGACCATGTAATCTCTATGTTCAGTAAATTCTAGCATATTCCTACTACTTCCAGAATCAAATAAGATGTACTTAGCATGTACATAATCTGTTCTTTTTCTACTTTGGAAGTTTTATCACACTTTCCTCCCTTCTACATAACCTCTGATTTTGTATCCCAGTTGATCTTGTATGTTTAACTTGGGAGCTCATATATTAAGAAGGACATTGATAAGCTGGAATATTTTCAGGAAAATGAGAATTAAAATGAAAAGATTTAAATTATACCTTGAGAAGATACATTACTACTTCTAGAAGAAGAGAAGGCTTAAGAGGAATGAAATCTTATTAAAATATTTGAAGTAGATGCCACCTGAAGAGAAAGTAGATGCCTTCTGGAAGGCTGCAGATTAGGGGGGGAAACTTAGAACACTATGACCACTGGAGTAAAAAAAAAGTAGAGATGAAGATTTAGCCTCAATAGGAAGACATTTTCTAACAATTTGAGCTGTCTCAAATTTAATGGAGTATCTAGATAGTGTGTACTCTGATCCTGTAGGTCTAAGTGAAAGATACATGTATATTCATTAAGAAGATATAAAGTACATTCACCCTTGAGTCTAGGAATTGGACTCGAAGGTCCCTTCTAAGTCTTAAAAATCATCATTCAAACTCTGAACCATAAAGTTCACTTAACCCAGAAATATGAAAAATAGCCTTGATTCTGCTTATAATGACTACAAAATTCCATAGTATCCAGTCCCAAATCCATCCAAACCTGAGTACTTTTCTATAATTCAGGTGAATTGGTCAACTTAACAAAGAATAGTGCAGATCCATCTTAAGCACTGGATATACTTCACAAACTGTTATCCTTAAATCTTGAAGACATATGTTCTGAAATGTTTGGGGCTTAGAGGTACATTTAAAGGTTTATATTTAATTTAGGTTGCAAACCACCAGGGTATTTTGTGACTACAGATAGTTTCCTCTTCTTTCTCCCAAAATAACAAGCACTAAAGCTTCTTTATCCTGCATTTGTGAAACCTTACTGAGTTAAAATTTCTTCAGAGTTTCTAACTTGTTTCTACTCATAAAGTGCACAGCTAAATGCACAGAACCTCACAGAGTCAAAGTTTTACACCAACATGCATCTTCCTGAATTGTGCTAAATGAATGACAGTGAGAGGCAAAGTTAATATTTCTCACAGAACGTAGAATCAAAATGGATGACAATCCAAACTCAGAATTTGTTTTAGGAGTGAAACATTTATCACTGAAATAAAAGAGGTGTGAATCAGGTTTTCTTTAGTTCTTTCATTATTTGAGGTGACAAGCTATTTTGAAGTTATTTTCTTTCTGATAAAAATGAAAAGTTGCTCCATCTTGGTAATATTTATTTATCTTTCCTTGGAGGAGCTTGGAGAATTCTCAAGTATACTAGATTCCTATTGTAGCACAGCTAAATAGTATGTAGGTTCAAACACAGCAAATCAAATCCTATTTCTTTGAATATACTTCCTAATTGATAAAGAGTTAAAATAGTTAACCCAAAGTATGGAATTTAGTCCAACTTTAGAAGTACTCTACTATACAACAATGATTCTTAGGTTATTCCCAATTCTCTGAGATTCTGGTTGATGATTTATAATATGAGAAGTAAAGGACATTCCCTGAGTCAGGCAAGATGTTCTACAAAACAGTTCAATTCATATGGGACTAAGAAAAGGACTTGAGTTGCCACTTCTCCGCTTAGGCACTGAAATATCCTCAAAGGTGCCCATAAGCATATGCAGGCAAGAAAGCAAACATGAAGGAGAAAAAAGTCTGTTTACAAAAGAAACATGTTACCCAGGTTTAATGAAGCCTAAAATTCTGATGTTAGCTCAAGAGAGAGAAACAAAAGGATCTGTAGAGACAGGACAGAAAAGGAAGAGAAATGGAAAAGGCCTGTAGGATGAAGCAATATTGAGGAATAATATTGGAAAGAGTATTGAATTTGAAGAAGACTTTGATTTGAACCCCAGTTCAATTTTACTCTACCTGTGTGACAGTGTGCAAATAATGTAACTTTATCAATTTGCATATTTGTAAAATAAGTGGATCAAATGAGCTAAGGTACCTTCCCATAATCCTGCATTAGCTACTTAAGCTTTTATAGCCCTGTTTATCCAGAGCAAGAATTCTGATCTCTTATTTATCTCCTTCCCAACCTGACTGAAAATAATTGCAATCAGTTTCTTAGGACAAATTTTCAAAAAGAAGGGGTGGAGGGAAGATAATTTGTTATGAGAACTAGGAGTGATTTGACACTTACAAAGTGCTTAAAAAAAGTAAACTGGGGGCCAAATTGAAGTGAGTTGCCAGTCTCCCATCCCAAAAAGAATGGAATGTTGCATGGGAAAGAGATACACAATTCTCATGAAGAGAGGTAGAAAAATTACCAATCACAGTCATTATATTATTTACAAATAACATCAACTCTTTTTGCTTTCCTGTAACTTACATCTACCTTATATCACAGTAGTAATGTGATATATTGATACTGTGATTATTATTGGTAGCCAGGATAGAAACAAAGTTTTAAATATAAGGATGTGCCCCTCCATAAAGAGACACAATCACTGCTGCTGGCCAGGTCACTGCACGTTCAGAGATATAAATAAGAGTTGAATCTCAACAGGAAGAAATTCCCATCTGACCTTTCATTGCTAGAGATGCAGACTCTGCTGGAAGAAGTATAACCACTGACCAAATTAGGAAAAGGGCTCATTGGTTTTACTTGCTTTTATTTAGGATATTGAAGGGAGCTATGAGTGCCCTGCAGAGAAAACAACAATTAGAGCAGATATGGTACTAAAAGATAAGCATAGCTAGAACAGAAAAAGGAAACCTTAGCTAATCATGAGAACAAAAAGCAATGTGCAGACAATTCAAAGAAAGTAACAATAGAAGGAGAGAGAGAGAGAGAGACAGAGACAGAGACAGAGACAGAGACAGAGAGACAGAGAGAGAGCGCTTTTTGAAACCCCACAGAATACTTCATAGAAGCAGCTTAGAAGATTTTGGAGGGGCAATTCACAAAAAATATGAAAAGAGTCTTCATTGAGAAACTAAGATCCTTGGAAATCTCATTGCACATTTGAGGATTTGGGTTGTTAAAATGTGCTTGTTTTTTAATGTGTAATGCTTTTTAATTTTCTTTTTAAAAAATCAGTCATTCAAGAAATGCCAAAGACTTACTATGTGTTAAGATGGATATAGAAATAGAACAACAATATGATTCTTATTCTCAAAGTCTTTAAATTCTGTTCTGAGATTGTGATATATTACATATGTGTGTATATCTTTCATATACACAGAAAACAAAAACATGAATATCTGTGAATATATATGAATGTATGTGTCTATAGATATATATGTGTGTATACACATAATATATATGTATGTATAAACAGCTACAGAGAGGGGTTTTTAAGCATTTATATATTACCTATTATATTCTAGGTACTGTGCTAAATAATTTATAAACAGTAACTTATCGTATTCTCACAACAACCCTAGAAAATGGGCACTATTGTTATCTATATTTGGAGAAATTGAGGCAAACAAGTGACTCTCCTAAGGTCTTAGTAAGTTTGGATGTTATTTTAAGCATTTGAGTTGGTCTTCTGATTCCAAGCCAGTCTACCTATTGTACCACCTATCAAGAAAGAGAGAGACACAGAGACAAAGAGAGACAGAGACTGAAACAGAAACAGAGACAGAGACAGAGACAGAGTGTTTTCCTGTCCCCAACCAGAGAACCTTCCCTGGTATTTGCTAAAAAAAAAAAAAAAAAAGAATGAAAGAAAGAAAAAGAAAGAAAAAAGGAAAGAAAGGAAAGGAAAAAAGAAAGGAAAAAATTATTATAGATAGAAATCTGTCAATCTATCTATCTATCTATCTATCTATCTATCTATCTATCTATCTATCTAATATGTGTGTATATGAAAAAGAAGCAGTTCAGCAAAACCAATCAATATATCCACAGTCTGACAATATATATAACATCTCATACCAAAACCCTTCAACTTAGTAATGAAAGGAGAGGTGTTCCAAGTTTGGTTATCATAGTTGCATGGCTCATTTATTTTGTTTTTGTTTTTTTTGTTTTTGTTGTCATTTTTGGTACTTTGCATTTACATTATTGTAATCATTATTTATATTTTTCTTGTCCTACCTACTTTACATACCTCAGTTTATATGTTTTCCCATGCTTAGAATCCACTTGTGGTAGTAAATAGTGATTTACTACCACGAGAAGTTCTGTTGATGTTATTTCATATTGTTTGTAACCTTTGAGGTTTTTCATTTGTGTGATTGGTTTATTTGTTTGTTTCCTTTTTGGGGTTAGATGCATAACAAGGCCTCTCTGATCAAGGCAAGCATTTATTAAGTGCTTAGTATACAAAGCTCTGTAGGAAGTTTATGGATATTTAATTAGTATAATTCAAAACTGCTAAGCGCGTTGCAATGAATAGAAAGAATGGCATGGTGTCTGAAAGATCTGAATTCAAATCCAATCTCAGGCAACTAAGTAGCTATGTAATCTTGGACAAGTAACCTAACTGTTTGCCTGTTTCCTAGTCTATAAAATAAGTTGGAGAAGGAAACGGAAAACCATTCTAGTATCTTTGTCAAAAAAACCACAGAGTTAGACATGGCTTAAGCAAAATAGCATTTTTTCAAAATTTCATGAATTAGTTTCAATATGGTTTGGTAGAAAGATTAAACTTGGAATCAGATAACTTCAAATGATTTTTTTTTTCCAGAAGCACAATTTTCAAGTCATTAATTCCTCTGGGACTATTTGTTAATAAGAAAAATAAGGATACAAATATCTTCCTACCTACTCCAGATTCTATGGACAAAATATCCTAAACTCTAAAATAATAAATAAATATGAATTTTTTTTGCAATGACACATCATCTGCACTTTTATCTAATATCCATTCCTTCTTAATGACATGCTATACCATGCCAAATAAAGAAAAATTAAAAGCAAAAACTTCTTAACAAATAATCAATCTTTTTAAAGTGTTAATCAGTAAAGTGGAGCCTAAGCCAGTCATATCTTATTGTGGAATCCTATGCAAAACTTGTCAAGGATGCCCAAAGTCCATTTCATGTCTCCAGAGAGTCTTGGCTAGTATATTTCTACAGTGATAAATATCTATTATATTCTGAGATGCCAATTACATTTTGGAAGCACTATCAAAGTACTTTTTAAAATTCCAAACATCAAGAACTTCACACACAAGCAATTTAAAGTCATTAGCACATCAGACAAGTTATTTTTTATGTTTTTTCAAACCAGGCTGACATTCCTATTGAAGAATTATAAATTGACCCAGTTATCTCTTGCTTAGTACTTCATTTATTTGCATACCAGGATAAACACATTCATGTTTTATTTCACTCATTGTTCCAGAATCCCTCTTACTTTCTTGAATTGATTTTAGTATTTGGACAACAATATCTGCATAATAACATTGACCTGCTCTGTTGAGCTTTGTATGTTTTAAAATATTTATGTAATCTCATCTTTAGCAGTACTAACCAGATCATCTGAATGAATTAATAGATGAACAGTAATGTGTATTAAGTAACTATTATGTAGCAGACATTGTACACAGGCTTGTGGCAAAAAATACAAAATAGAAACAATCCTTGCCTTCAAGAAACTTATTTTCCAACAGAGGACAATACATGTAGGTGAGTAATGGTTGAGGAACGATGTTTTGGATTGAGAAATCATAAAATAGTAGAGAAGTCATTGGATGATAAAGGGTCAGAACTCATTTCCCTAGAAACAATGGTAATATTGGTTTTATTAGCCTTCTAGAGTAAGGGCTGGCAATATGAGATGTATTGAGATGTTATTTTCATTATGGCTTAGCAAAGAATGACTAGCATGGCAGAGCCCATCAGCTGAGACCAGCAAGAAAGAGGGGGATTCCATCAATCAGAACAACTTTAACTTCTAAGGTTTGGGCTGTGAAATGAGCAATAGTAGAATGGCTGTTTGGTAAGATGAATCATAGTCCAATTTCAAAATGGTGAAAGGATTAGCCCTTTCATATTTGGGGTTTCGTTAAAAATTAATTAGATGAATGTGAGAAAAAATGAGAAAAGGGATTTAAGTGAGGTACAATGATGGAACTGGGAAGGTAGAAAGGAAATATTAATAACACATGGACATAAAAGATGATACATTTATAATCACAAGCAGCTCAAATTGTCCCTGATTATACTTTTATTTTCTTTTATTACTGCTCTAGTTGATTTTTCTGTCTGATGGCCCGGCCTTTTACTTCTACGTATTCCATCTATTTTGACCTATGGTAAGATTCAAGACTATTTGTTTATCAGGATAATTACTATTTAAGTGATTATTTTTCCCCTCATTCCTGCCCTTTAATCCTTTACTGGGGCGAATATGCTAAGGTTTAAATAATAATAGGCTATTGTCTATTCCATGTCCAATAATGGTCTCAACTCCAGCAATGACCAAGTACATCAAAAGATACTATTAAAAGATACATTGCATGATTCTAATGACAATTATCAATCTAATTGGTTTCCAAATCACATAATATTTTAATGTCTACTGTGTAATCATCTCCCAATATTTGCTGATGCACTAACATTCTTGGAAATGTCCTCCAAGTTCTTTACTTTGGCTATGTATATTATTTTAGATTTCTCAAGGTTAGTGTAAGTCTTGCTATTTTACATTAAGAGGTTGATTTCCCTAAGGTAAGAGGACAGTTGAAAAAGGAATCCTTCATCTTATAAAGTTAAGATGTAGAACAGTACTCCACACATTGAATTTGCTGATGTCCATATCAGACACTAGACAAATAAGCTCACAAAATTTGTTATACAACAATATAAACATCTCTAGAGATCTTTCATATAAAAAATCATCATGGTGTTTCCAGTTTTGATAAACTAGCATATCTAACACTATTAATATTCTTCATGTAGGTTATAAGAATAGACACCCACCTGAATGAAAAGCAAAGAATTTTTTTAATTGTGATGAGAAAAGTGCCAAGTTTTTTTTTGATATTTTTTTTCAAAAAGTCTTTCTTCCTGACTTTACAATGTCATTGTAAGATATTGGCTAAAATCCTCTAAATATATAGTCTTGAATCCTACTTAATTGTGGACATGTATTCAGGTAGATTTATCCAAGTTTGACACGTTCCAATTGTGATTTCACATTAGATCTTTATCATCTATTTCTATGTATTTCTATGTGGGAATAATACTTATCACCCTAATCCATTATTTATTTTGGATATTTTCCTCTGTTCAAAACAAAGCAAGTTTCACCATTATTTTCTATGAAATATTTTCAGGTATTTCATTGTATGTCATTCTAGACATACTAGATTTCTTGGATAATGGTGTTACAATTTTCTTTGGCACCTTTTGTAAGTGTTCCTGTTTTTTTTTTCCTAAGAAAGCCTTGGGTTTTGGACATTCCCTTGCTTCCCCTTACCTATGGACTGTCATTTAACTTTGTGCACAAAATCTCCTAAAACTCTATTTTTTTTTAGGAAATCCATATCAGTTCCACTCAAAGAACTGTACTTTTAGTTGTGCTTAACTTATTTGAAATATTTTTTTTTACATTGTCTTAGTGCTGTGACATAAAAGCTTTCTATATCACAGTATGATATTCTTGTGCAATTTTGGTTTAAATTTACTTTTATTAAAAAGTCAAAGTTATTCATTGTTTTAGGGTTTCTGTATCTCTAAGTGAAAACCTATTAAGGTGTGCCAATGATTCACAGAAGTGATTACTTCAAGATCAAGGGCATGATTTCCTTGAGTGTATTTAGAGAATCAATACCACAATGACGAATTTGCATAATATTCATTTTTAATATCTCTCTTCCTATGTCTGAGTATGATTTTAGTCTGCTGATGCCTGTATTTCAGAGAATCTTTTCTTTAATCATTCTTTGAGTAATAGAATAAACACAAAAATAATACAATATAGCTTTATTCTGACCTATACTGGCAAAATATTTGAAAACATATGCCTTAAAGACTTAGGCATCTTAGGGAGGCATAAATGTTTTTTTGTTTTTTTAAAGAGTCGGAGCAGGCACATTAGACATGTTGGTGAGTTTTTGCCAAATCATACTTTTGTAAGGAAAAAAAAATGAAATTAAAAAGTTGGACGAACACTGTTAGACAAATGTTTGGCAAATGTTTCTATTAGAAAAACAGTGAAAATGTTGAAAGAGGTTCTGGTCACCAGGAAAACTCACAGACCTGTGGAAACATGTACAGATGCAATTGGCTATTCTAACTGTCCCCTACCAAATGTTTGCTTCACTACAATTAGAAACCAATTTGGAATTGCAAAGTGGGTTACAATTCTGAAATCCCAGTCTTTTTTTTTTTTGTATTTTTTAAACTTAAATGCTTCGATTTTTAGCATATGCCCAAAACAAATATTTCTTTGTCTCAGAAAATATACTTGTGGTGATAGAATTACATTATATATTACTTGCATATTCAACAAGACTTCATCATATACAAAACCAAATTAGGTTTTGTCATTATGCCCTAGCACCATCCTTAAGGCTGTTTTGAAATGGCTGAATATTTGTTCCAGATCTCAGAAATGAAGGACTTGGACAGATAAATAGAGGGATGGATGGATGGTTGGTAGAGTAAGAATGGATTAAATTTAGCCCAGATAAATCCGTGAAGTAGAATATATTTGGTCAGATCTCTATTTATAAGGAAAATATTCTATCATCACAGTGGAACTAATTCACTTCAAATTTGGTATCTCAGCATAAAGCCATACAAGTTAAGTCACTGTAACAACCAAAGAAGGGTAGGGAAAGGTAGGAAACTCTTTGGCTCTACTGTGTAAATTGAGATAAATCAAATTGAAATATTAATAGAAGAATAGTTCCTTCTTGTACTGGGCTGGTAGGAATACATCACACTTATTCAACTTCATAGTTACCTTGATTTTATCATAATACATTGTTATACAATGAGATTTCATTTATTAATCAAATGATTTTATTGAAATTGTTTAGTACTTACTTTGATTTTTTTATTTGTATTCAATGTATGGCACTTATCTTCAAGAAGTTGCTAAAAATCTATAAATATATTTGTACAAATAGAAAATCTATGGTGATCTATAAGAAATGAATAATGATAATATTAATTATAATATTATTCTTCTAAATGGATCCTTCACAGTCTATTCAAGAACATTTCCCAAAGGAAATGCAATGTCTTGAGGGCAAACCTATTCAAATTAACTAGTAAGAGAGGTAAAATGGGTAAATAAATACTCAATACATAAAAGCATATTTTATATCCATCTTTTTTTGATGGTTTAATTTCACTTCGAATTTGCAATCTAAGATATATGTAAAACTAAACAAAAGATTACATGGAATAAAATCCAGAATTAAAAGTTATGCTTAAGTATATGGCTAAATATTTAGAAATTTATTTACTATAAATATATTGAATTCTAAAATATCTGGTCATTCAAAAAGAATGATGTGTATGGCCAAATGTGATAATTTCTAAGCTTGCAAAAGATAATTAGAATAAATCTATCATTTTCCCATATCAGAAATGAGTGCTAATAATAAATGTAGGAAAAAAAAAGGTTTGGATAAAATCTTGGGCACAATTATAAAAATAATAAACCCATATCCAGTGTGTTTTCATCAAGCATAAGATGAATAAAACAGAAGGAAGAATGTTGAAAAAGTCATGCAAGCAGCATTGTTTCTGTTTAGTTTAAAACAGATTTAGATATTTAATGAGCTTCTCCAAAATACCACACTATACTGACTATAAGGAAGTTTTTGTTTTGAGGGGGAAATGGGAGTGATGATGTTTGTTTCCTTTTTTAAAAAACAAGTTGGATATGGAAATCCCTTAGAAAAAAACACAGAATGGATTCTAGAATGAATTGAGGTAAATATTGTATAAGCATTTAAGGCATAAGCAAAGCATAGTTAGAAATGATTGAGGTCTGAAATCTCAACGAGTGGATGAATAAGGAGACAAATGTGTTCTAGTTGTTAAAGAGTTAACACAGTGTTGATATTTCCAGAAGTGCAATCCATACAGTTGAATACTCATATTCCTAATCCTTAAAATTTTGATGGCAGTCTACATAATTCACAGGAGCATTTGAACTCTTCACACACACTCCCACCCTCCTTCATTTCTTCAGAATTGAAAAAATGACGAAAAATGCACATAGTATAAAATGATCGAAACTTTAAATCTATTTCATCACATCTGTCTATTATTACTAGAGATATGTGCCTATGCAATAACTTCCAATCAAACTATTCATTGAGACTTCATTATGTGGACATCACTGTACAATACAAATGCTAAAGTAGAGAACCAAGGAAGAAAAAGACATGGAATTTTCTGCCAAATAGATAACATTCTAGCTGGAGAAACAGAACAAACTAGATATGAAAATATAGAGGATAAAAATGTCTAATAGAAGAAATCAATTCATTCATTTATTCAAGCATTTATTACAGGAGGCGAATCAGAGTTCACTTTCTAAAGAAAGGAAGAACATGGATTCACCTTGATACTGTGCAAAAAAAAATGCTTATTACCTGTGAAACATCCAGCAAACTCCTTAGGCCTCAATGCTTCTTTTGTAAATTTAGGGAGTTGGACTAGAGTACATCCAAGGTCCCTTTCTATTCTAGGTAAATTATTGTCTGACTCATATATAAATAATTCTTGAAATTGTTTAAAAAGCTTGTTTCACAACAATCTGGAACAGGGCAGTACAAGTATTTTCATTCACAAAAAAAAAAAAAATCAAGACAGAGATGTTAAATAAAATTTGGTAAAACAATTAACAAATATCAGAATTAGGATGTTATCTCAGATGTTCTGACTCTTATTCAGGGCTTTTTCTGTCACATTTTACTTCCTTATGGAAAAGGATCCAGGCAACTTGAATATGAAGAGACATAGAATAGAGATCAAGGAAAGCTTTGTAAGATCATGGAGACCATCCATTTTGAAATGATTGGACTTATAAAAAAGAGAAAAGAAAGGAAAAGAAAGGCAAGAAAAGGAAAGGATAAGGAAAAAAAAAACATTGTTAACATGTCGGACTTAAATACACATTTATTTCCATTTTCTATTACTGAAATGGTTTTGATGATCCAAAAATATATCAGAAAATATTCTAAGACTATCAGTGTTCCTATTATATTTAGCATATTTATGAATTGTACTATATGTAGTAGTAAAAATATCAAGATGAAAATTTTATGACATCTTTCTTTTCTACTTAAGAGAAATTATTTTATAATTATATAGTTCTCTCAAGTTTACAGGGGGAAAAGACCAATAATTTTTACATTATCTTAGTATATGAATTAATTTGAAAACTAATCATAACTTATACTCATAAACAATTTATACTTTTTCAAAATACTTTCACAGTTATTATTTCATTTGAAATAACAACACTGAGAAAGGCCATTCTATCACTGGTGAGCAAACTGAAGATTTTAATCCACTGCTTTTTTTATCTTGATCTTAAAGCTAGAAGGTTAAAGCTCAAAAATTTCTCATGTCTAATCCCACAGTACTTAATACTTTACTGCTCATTTTAAGGAAAGGAATGACATATAAATAAGCAATAATTACATACATTTTGATATTTTGATGGAGTTGTGAATTCATCATCATGTATATTAACTTCAGCAATGCTTATCATAATGTATCAATGTCTGTATAAAATGTATAACTGTTACTCTTATAATCCTATAAATTTTACATGGTTTCCATCCAATGTACTCTGAGCCATTCACAGTGATGTATGTGTGTGTGTGTGTGTTGTATAATCTTTGTAGGTATATGTACAGAGAGATAGGAAGAAAGGTATTTTCCCCCTTTATATTCTAATAGTACAATTCCTGGCCCATAGAAAGCTCTTAATAAATATTTATTACATGAATTATTTGTATAGAAAGCATATATGTGTATATATATTCACATATTTAAACATTAATATTAATATGCATAAAATATAATAAATTATATTGTTTCTGGTTATGTACCATATTGTCCAGGACATTAACTATGTGTATATATGTATATACACATACACACATACACATACAAAAAGTTAATATGTAAAGGGTGTATTATTTATTGACTCATAATCCACTTAGAACATTTTTTGTATATTGAGAAAGTTTGAGTCTAATCTATGGATGCATATAATCTTACCCTGACTTCCTTATGACAAATAAGATGTAGTTGTAAGATGGCTGTTTTTGAGCAGAGAGTTATTGGTCAAAATTCATTGTTATGAATCAGGGATGCTACAAAAGTAATAGAGGATTGAACCAAGTAATTAGTGTTATTGACTCAATGTTATAACCCGCTAAACTGGCTACCTACCAGCAAAACTGATCCTTTTACTTGGTTGCCTATTAAATTTAATCTTTTCCCCTGTAACAGCAAGATGTATGTGTTGGTGAAAAAGAGCAATCTTGAGAATTATCTCTGGACAAAGTATAAAACAAAAACAAAACAAAATCCTTACCAGATCTGTCAGATGGGAAGATGGAGGGGGAATTAAGATATTACTTTTTAGGCATGTGCATTAACTCACATTCTAGCATGGAAAATAATGAGTATAGCCCTCACAATGGTGGGGTTCAGGGGAACCTTTTATAAAAAGGGAGCTTAATCTCCTTTAGAGCAAAGTTACAGTCTCCTATTGCCCCAGGTTTTTGGCAAGATTCCCAGAAATTTCAGCCATTCATGAGCCACACACTCAGCTTGAAAAAAAAAAAAAAAAACTGCATTGGGAACTTCACACAGTGCAACTAATGCTCTCCTCTTGGAGGTCTCATCTGTAAAATATACATACACATACACACACACACATTTTGGACATACCTATGACTGGTGCATCATATTTAATTTAGCTACTTACAAAGGATGGAAAACTATGGGGATTTGAACCTGTAGCTTTAGGAAGTCTAACTATTTCAAACCTGATGTGTGGACTATAAAACCATCCCTTCTGGCTGATTATTCTGGAATTAAAATGTAGTTTATGTTAAGCCAGCTTGGAAAATTTCCAAATCAAACAGGATTGTTTAGAAAGACTTGTTCTACTAGAGTTTGGAAATACTGAGGTCGACAGTTTTATTTTACTGTGGTCTTCCTTGGCTTTAATAATGTATTAATCTTCACACTCCTGGGGGGGGATATATATATAATATATATATATTTTTATAATGTATATTATACATATATAATATGTGTATATATATATAATACATATATATATACATACACACACATAGATAGATAGATAGATAGATAGATAGATAGATAGATAGATAGATAGATA